>JABANP010000125.1:0-123647 GCA_013115135.1 Perkinsus olseni | reverse complement strand
CCTCGAAGAGCTGCTTCTGGAAGATGCCCCGAACTCATTCAAGAACTGACTCCCGGCGAACTTCTCTCACTTCGAGCTTGGCCCACAGACGGCGGCTTCAGCATGATAAGTGGCACTTATTAAGAGCGAATTTTCAGAACAGAGGGCCTGTTTCACAAGGATACTTGAATTAGGGCGCCTTAAGTTTAGGAGCAACTTAAGGAGTTACTCAAGGAGAACTTAAAAAGTTCTTAACTCGTCTCACAAGGTTTAGGAGAACCGTAAGGAGTTCCTAAATTTAAGGCGTACTCAAGTACACCTGAAATTGCACTTCAAGTTCCTCAGGAACTGTTCCTGCCTTGGACTCTTCTGAAGGGCGTGAGCCTCACGCCGTGAGGCAACACTTCATAAAGTCCTCATGGAAGCGGCTCGGGCCAAATGCCTGACCGCTCGAGAAAAGCTAGAGTACTACAGGTGCAAAAAGGCTCGCTTCTCCGATTGAGGGCAATCCGTGGCAATTAAGCAAGTGTCGCGTGTGCTTTTTGAATGGTTTCTGTGAGTGCCATGTCATTGAGTTACGAGTTAGGATGTGCACTAAGGTCAGCCGGTTGTGATCACAGCACTGAATATCGCCATGAAAGCTGCTCCAGAACAGGTTCGCATTCATCAGACACACCCAAATGCCAACCTTTCCTCTCGCGAACTTTTTGCAGCTCAGCTCAGTAGGTAGAGCATCCTGCTGCTATGAGAAAGGTTGCCGGTTCGAACCGCAGCATCATCATCCGCGTAAAAAATGCGACTTGAGGAGGAGTTTAGGTAGGTGCCCCTCAACCTAAATTTAACCTTCAGTTGCTCCTTGTAGTAAGGTCGTGAAATAAGTAATGAAGTTACTTAAGTATCACCGTAAAAACTTGAGGCGCCTTGAGTAAATCTAAGTTTAAGGCGCCTTAGTGATGTTACTTAAGTAGTGAAACAGTTTACCGGAAAAACTTAAGGCGCCTTGAGGGTTTACTTAAGGCGCTACTTGCACTTAAGGAGCAAATTTGCTCCTATGAAACAGGCCCAATGTCCCGAGTTACTCTGAGGTTTCCTTCCGGTGTACATCCCTTCTGCGGCACGTGTATTTCTGCGAGAGTGGCTCAGCGGTGTAACAACCCAAGAGATATTGTTTCGGGTAAAGATATGATGATTACGTTATTACAAGTGGAGATGGGAAGGCTAGCCACAAGCTACGTAGCTTAGCCTAGGATGCTGGAATGGGACACTATGGACACAACAGTACTGCCCCTATTTTGGAATCAGATGAGATGAGAGAGTTAGATGCTATAATACAGAAAGATGAAGAGCATTTCAGAATCAAGTATAAGGATATTGAAGTAGTTACTCGTCTTGATGAAGATAAGTTATATTATCTAACTAGAATAGTCCCGGATGATCGTCTTTATGTACTAGAATGTTCTACCACATTACCCACGATGATTAAGACCTTAGAACTTGTTGCAAGTGATCTCATAAACTGTTTTCCAAGCCTGGGGTTACAAGAGAGCTATGAGGGGAAGGGAGTTGTTTTCTTTTACAACCTCTTCTTAATCCCAACAAAGCACGGTCACTATAAGGCGGTGACAAGATTAAGACTTTCATGCTTACTTACAAGCTGTATGAGGTTATCACGCTTGGTCATTTACAAGGACAACAATAAGACAATTGATGCAAATATCGCCTCTGAAGCTGTCAATCTTATTTTCGAATCATTTAACTGGACATCACAGAAGACTGAGCTCCTAAAAGAAATGCTCTCAGAATCGGAGATTAGAATATGTTCCGGTTCGAACGGTGTCCCTAGTGTTGTCAGTCATGCTCGAGCAGTTTACAACTCCATAATTGAGTTACCAAATACAGATGGGTTTGACTCTCTTCGAGAATTTAAAGCTTCAATAATCAATGGCATAGGAAGTCTAAATGACCAAACTGGGGGTTTCTTACAAGCTTCCAGCAAGGCACTAATGCCAGCAAGACACGATCCTGGCAGCTACTTAGAACGTTATGCAGCTATTGATACTGAGCCGCAAACAGTAAAGAAGAGTCTGTGTGAGAGTCTACAAGTCGTCGCAAGATCACAACGAGCAAAAATAGTCGAAAGTCTCCTTGGCAACTATCATCACGTAATCATTGATAAACTATATAACCCAAGTAATATCCCTTTATCTGTTCTTGGTCCAGCCGGGAGCTACAAGTCAATGTCAAAACTAACTGATTCTTCCGTACTAAGAGAGGACTGGAACTTCCAGTGATGATGATGATGATGATGATGATGTCCTTCCAGTCTGGAAGGACATCATCAGCAATTGGGTGGAAGATCAGGAGTCTGGGGGAACTAAGAGTCAAAAGCCGAAGCTGACACAGAAAGTCTGGTCCTCATTAGAGGAGAATCCTAGGCTTCAGCACATATACTGTGATTATCTAAATGTCTGCAGTAGAGAGTCTTTAAACAGAAGTTATAGAGTCAATTTGGGTGTTGGAGGCCTTATACTTGGTAATGTTAAGGAGGTAGAAAATGGTAGGTGTCGTATCTTTGCTTTATGCATACCTACCATAAGATTTATGAGTAGTCAGATCCAGTCGTGGTTTCGAACCACCCTTGAGTCGGTTAACGACCTTTACCTAGCCGGGCGTAGTAGCAGAGACATCCAGACTCTAGCCGACAAAGCCAGATTACGAACTAAAGAAGACTTGCTGACCTATTCCCTCGATATCTCGCATTTTTGTCTTACTCAGCCCATAGAGCGCAACTATGCCCTTGCGAGAGAGTTGCTTGCCTGTTTCGGATCTGGTAACCTCATAACAGCTCAATATTTTCTCACAGAAGTTACCACTTTCCATACCCCACTCCTCACTCATTACAAACATCTATTTAAGAGAGAAGTAATAGAACAATACAAGAATACACCTTTTGACACGTCTGTTGAATGCGGCCTGCTTCATGAAGAACCATCTGGCGAATGGAGGTCCAACGCTGGGTTTAATTTACACACCACGAGATATATAGGTTTCTTCGACAATTGGTATTTACATCGTCACATCGGACCTATTATCAACAGGGAAGGTTGGTGGTTACCATCTCATGATATAAGGAGGAAGAAAGTGCCTTCTATTGGTACAAACCATCGCGATCCTTCTCAATCAAGCACTGAAGGTACTCTTCAGTCTGCTTGGTCATGGATCCTTTACTTGAAACTACTGGAAATACAGCAGGTCATATCACGCCGGTTTCCTGCGCTGCAGCCGTCTATAATTACTTTGCTTGGTGACAACTGCTCCATATCATTCATGACGAGGAACGCCAGAGACTTTCTTGCCAGAAACCCAGACGCCTTAACAATAATCTCCCAAATCAGTTCTTCTGTATCGCTATTAACTGGTGATAAGGAGAAAGTTGGTGAATGTGCATTCTTTGTCAACAAGCTCTACTGTTGCAGAATGTCATTCACCTTGCGCGGTACGGAACCAGTTACAAGTCTCTGGTGCACGAACACCTTACCAAAACAGTATGCATCAACAGCTTGTGCCGGTTCGAGCGCAGAGACAATGATCAAAAAGGGAAATGACATCCTCTCATTGGTCGACACTCTCACTCAAGGTGGTTTGGATAATGAGACCGTTAAAAGACTGACATATGGACTCCTAGAACAAGTATTACAAGAAGAATGCATGTTTAACTATATGATGGATAAGGGATTCGCCAATAAAATTCAATCTATTATAAGCTCGACAGAACGAGTTGAGGAGTTCTTTTATGTCGTTCTGCTATCTGGGTCGATTAATATGTCGTTATCAAGCATTAATAAATCTCTATCAGCCGTGTACATCGAGGATCAGGTTAACTCTAGTATCCCTGTGTCACGTATACTGCTACAGACTGCAGGGCAAGTATCTTATGACCTTAACGATGTAGGGGGGAGAAATCTGCCAGAGATTCATGAATATCACATGCGTGAACTGTATGAGAGTTATAACTTGCTGGACAGAACGCTTAATATGCTAAGGCCCAAGACATCTGAGTATGTATTGTCAGCATGGTGCACCCTCCTATGGGTGTAAACGCCGGTCGCCTTTCTAACAGCATCGATGCGCTCAGACGGCAGGACAGCAGCGGTGATGAGCTCCTTGTGTTCGCTGAGGAGCAGCATCACGACGATATGACTTTGCCATGCATGTCGCCTTACAGACACGCACCGGACCTGAGGTGGCAGTTGACGGTATCCTGGATGCCCCCTTTCAGCGCACCCACCACGTTCTATGTGTCCTCCCGTATGGCCTCCGAAGCGCTGATCTCCATGAGTTCGGGCGGTAGTATCAAGAACGCCTTGGCACGATGGGCGACGCATCTTTGCTGCATATCAAGCGCGGAGAACACCGATCCACTTGGAGAACCTTGAAGCCAAGCTCAGGGGGGTGTTGCTGCTTTGCCGCATCTCCGGTGATCTAAGTACGAGCGCGCAACACCGTAGAAAAGAGGATGGAGAGTTTACTGGTTTGACTTGTCAGGCTCATCACTAACACAATGATCGGGATGAAAGATCTCCAGGAGCACCGCTTTGAGGTTCTCCGCGGAAGGGTTGCCTGCGGTAAGACGGTACGCTGGCCGCCTTGTGATGATGCCTCACCCGTGATGACGATGTGGCCGCTGCCAATCCCTCGATAGTTCCCCCCTCCTCTCTTGTTCATCATGTATATCTGACCAGCAGTGCCACCACAGCCCTGTGTGCCTCTGAGATTCTACCTGTGCTAGGTGGTGCGTGGCGATCGAGAAGCCTATAATTCCACTCAGAACCGATAGGAGGGTGAAGGAGCGGCCGAGTACTGTGTCTGGCGCTATGTCGCCATACCCGACAGTCGACACCGTCACACAGACGAAGTAAACTGCGGTTAGAACTCCCCACTTGTCGTATGCGGGGTAACTGGAGAAGCGCTGGTAAGAAGGCCATTCGACGGGGAGCCTGGCAGCAGTATGAGTGCCCTCTTACTCTTCCAACAAGCTGCTGCCCCAAAAGACAGAGCTGGACCCCAGCTCCTGAGGAGAAATGCAACAATCGGAATACCAAGCTGAGGTTGGCCGGAGTGGGTCGAAGTGACATCAGCCAGCATTCGAAGAGGAGACAGAGTTCAGTTTGAGGGAAGAGTATCTCCTTTACCGCTAGCTCCTCTGCAGTGAGGGTATTTGGGTCAAGACCTCTCCTGTAAGCCTCTTCTCGGGCCGAAGATTCTGATCTATCGACTCCCATTGCCTCTGCAACATGTATGAGGCAAGTGAAGCAGAAAAGAACGGCAAAACAAGAGATGACGATACTGAAAACCTGTCGAGAGAGTCAAAGCACGACACTTGCTGAGATAATCCCTGCAGGGACAGCCTGAAAGCCCTACTTGTGATTTGAGGTTCTCTAGGCCTTCCGAAGCCGCAACCATCTCCTGCCGCTTCCTCCACAATAAGGCGATACTGAAATGTTGAGGTTATCAGGGAGCCCCACGATGCACGAGAAAACAACTCCGGCGATGCCCAGATGTCGATGGGGAATGCGCCCGAATGGAGAAAGAGGCCGCCGAGGACAGACCGACCGTATAGAAGCCAGGAAGCAAAGGGAGAACCAGGTCTTCCTCAGCTTGAACTCAACCACACCCGGAGAGGAGCGGTCCTCGTCGAGAACAGCCACCTGATAGATCGAACTACGCAAACCTCCAGAGGAGGTGGCGGTCCTACCTCGATGCTGGAGAGTCCCACAGGTGAGGATATTATCAGGGCATCAACTATAAGTGCCGAGAACCACACATATATGGCTGCCTCCAAGCCCGTGATGGTTGCCGCGGCCTGAACAAGTCAGGACGGTGAGAATTCTCGAGTGACGGGAGACCGGAAGCACCGGGGTAAATAGCCTGACTCACGAGTTGGAGTAGGGAGAAGAAGGCCAGAACGACGCAGATGAGGAGCTCCAGCTGATACTCATATTCGTAGGCAGCTTGGTTCTGAACCCTCATAACGTAGAGTATACAGTATGCCGAACAGAAGAAGATGAGCACACCATTGTACCTGCCCTCGCCGGGCTGAGGCTATGTACAACTGGTACTCACTTTATGCTTGCGAGGACTGTATTATTCAAGGCAACGATTCTGCCACTAACAACTCCTGGGCGTTGTGAGAAGAGTCTTTTACGGACGATGAAGAAGATGGTACTCCCACATACAGCGCTGAACCTGGGGTAGTCGGACTCGACCGATGAGAGGAGCGATGCTTCCGACCAGATGATCCCCGCCAGCTGCAGAGAAGAGATGAAGTTGTTGAGAGTGGGGAAGGCGCAGTCATCACCGCAAACGACACCATTGTTGTTCTGGGCTGCCGGAGTAGCCGACATTTATGTCGATGCCCGAAAGCATACTAGTAGGAGATGAAGTCAAACTCGGTGTTGATATAGCCACGTGCATGCCAGTCTGTCTTTGGCTGATCCGCACTCGTGAACCTTGCGTCTCCGATATGGAAGTCATCGGCGCTGCAAGCCGAGATCACCACCCCATGAACGCCATGGTATAGTCAGACGGTACGGCATTATAGCATGCCACATGAACGTGATGTTAGGAAGGAAATAGTTATGCATGATTATCTCTTAGCCTTTCATTTGCATCCAGCATCCGTGCGTACGGGTGAATCCTCAAATCTTCTACCGCGGATCAGATGGACTGTCGCGTCAGCCCATCGACGTGTTTGTCTGAGCCTAGCCGCTCGTTACTAGGCGTTCGCCAGCAAGACAAAAGGTAGCAGCGCAGAGGGAACTTACATCAGCGTCATGGTTTCGTGAGGCTATTTAGCCGCTGACGTCGCCGCCTCCAGAGACTCGCTGCGACCTGTGGCCTGACTTGCCTGCCCAACGTGATGGTTGTCGACGGCGGGAAATAAGATTCAGAGGGCAGTCTTTTTTGGTCGTCGCCCGGGAGAGGCTTGCCTTCGACTCTCATGGGGCCGTCGACGACCAACAAGGAGTCAATGAACCGAGCTTGTTGGGGGGGCTACCGAAGTAGCCTCAGGTGTCGTGATGCGTAGAACAGACTCTGACACTGAACGCAACAGGGCATGGAGAAAATCTGAAGCTCGTTCCTCGAAAACCCTGTGTATGCGTATCGAACCAAGAACCCATGTCTGACGCTTGGGCCACCTGCCAATCCCTGCGACACGAGTCTGATGTGAAGCCGCACTACCGCATACTAACGAAAGGGACACCATGATGTGTGATGTGGGAAGGGACTAATAATGATGATCAATATCATGAGTACTAGACATTACAATCGATGGGCAAATGGAAATTTCAACGAAAATAATTACTTCCGCCCAGCTTGACAAGAGCCACCACTAATAGGGGGATGTGTGTGGACTCTGCTGGGACCCCTCAATCTTCAAGCCTGAGCGATATAGCGCACTGCTCGGGGTGTGACGTGGGCAAAGCTGCTCTTACATCTGGGCACCAGCAAGGCACGCCGTACAGGGAACAAGTGCAGGTATGCGGGCAGTCCTCGCACTGTCCACCAAATAAACGCCTCAAGGGCGGGAGATGTTCTGGATCGCCTACGACATCGAGCTGTACGGCGTAGACGAGACGCGTGAGTGCAGTAATGATGCAGATGAGATGAAGGACGCCCTCCATGTGTTGTTTAACTGGAGCTCCGATACAGAGCGGAGGGTCAGAACTGAAGGCAGAGGGTTGTGCTTGAGCCCTGTTGGGCATGGAGCATGATGTTCCTCGCGTCGTACTGGGCAGGATGTGAATACGCGTATCTTGTACGCATGCACGCAGTGCGTTTACACGATTACTTGTTGTGTGATACACTAAGTTGCTCCTCACAGTGTTGGTCTCACTGACCGGACTCTTCGCTGGACTCGTGAATGAGCTCTCCGACGGCATCTCCTGGATTCTCTTTGCTCCACGACTAAACAGCCCGAGACAAACTTATTCCTACGAGCTGCGGCCGTCCGCACCGTCTGAGCTATCAACACGCGTGCTCATGTCCCCGTAGGTCGCTACTCGTCATCGTCGTATGAAAGGGCCCGAGTTATCCCGTGCCTAGTAGAGAGGGAGGCTGGCATACTCGACCGATCCCCTTTGCGGCGACTGGGTCCTGGCTACGCAATCGAACATCCTTATTCCGTCTAACCACTACGTTCCAGCGTTCTTCAACTAAGCTATCGTGTTGCCCTTCCTCCCTGTACTCACCTCAACATGAACGGTGGTCCCCTAGTCGTGGGTATAGCAGGCTCCACATAAACTTCATGTTGCCGCTCCTGCTTAACACCGCGCTTCCTAGGTCATCAGCATCGAGTATTACGCCTGGATCCGTGCCATAGTAGAAACCTCACCGGTTGATAAGATCCATACTCAGCTCGAGCTGAGTTGGGTATGATCATCCCCTGGTGTAGGGATTCCCATGGGTTTACCATCATCGAGTTGGAGTTAAGTGATCTCTCGATCAAGCTTGAAGCCCGAGCCGAGTTGAAGCCGGATGAATTGAACGATCCAGTTGAACTTGCCGGGAGTCACTTCGACTCCCGAGGCACAGAGGGGTTCAGCATGACAAGTGCAAATCTTCAGAATAGAGTGTGGATGGCCTAAGAATCAGGCCAGTTCCCTGAGTGAGTTCCTTCGTGTCAGCACTGCCTCTACCGATGCACCCTCCTGCTAAAATGGCTCAGCGGTAGAGCGCCATTCTCCACTCACACAGGCCGTAAGTTCGTATCCCGGTAGCGGCACATCTTCTATTATATAAGCCAACTATGAGTACTGGGGCCTATTTCATAGGACGATTTTCCTTAGGATCCTAAGGGGTTAGGACGCCTTTTTAGGCCTTATGGCTTTCACATGGACTGATTCCTAAGCTTAGGACATAAGGGTAGGACATTAGGATCTTAACATTTAGGATTTAGGAATTAGGACGCGGTTATGACATTAGGATAGGCCGTTAGGACGTATGGATTTCACAAGGCACTTTTCCTAACGTTAGGACACGTTGTTTAGGACAACATCGTAAAGTACCTCGGGAGGTACTTAATAGGCATCCTAACCGCCAAAATGGTAGCCGTGGCACGTCCCGCTCCGCTAGAAGCTCCCTGGTTCTCTCCCGGCACATGTCAAATCTTCGGGACTTGTGTATTTTTGCAAGTATAATTTCAGCGTCGTGCTGTGCAGTCTGTCTGAAAGTGCACTGCAAGTTGCAGACTGCAATCATTGCAGTACTTTTCTCGCAGGTCCAGCGCCTGAGGTAGTCAACAAGGTCTCATCTTCATGGCGCGCGATTCAGGTGTTGTAGCTCGGTAGGTTAAGTAACGCGACTGTCACCCGTGAGACCGTCGGTACGAACCTGGTAAATCACATTTTTCTCCTTTTTTGCTTGGTATGGTAGGTTAGGACGTCTTTATCCTGAGATAAGGACGTCTTTAAAATTAGTATCCTACTGTCCTTTAAGGATTTTCATGTGAAACCGCTTGACTCTTTTAAGGACGTCCTCAGGTTAGGATCCTATTTTCAAAGACGTCCTGAATCCTAACCGGTTAGGATTTCTTGTGAAATAGGCCCCTGTAAGAATTTATGTCGCTGCTTTCGAGACATCTACATTCTCATAAAGTTCCTACATAGATTATGGCACCCACTGGACACGTGCGTGTTGTATGAGGTGAAGTAGGTCTTCACTACAGTCGGCCCTTCGAACGTGGGTCACGTATTTTGTGTTCAAAAGTCCAGATTAGGGGCAGGGGATGTTGTACTGCTGCACACTACTCCAGTTCTCTAGGCCCCTCTCCCATTGGCCCCCATCCTCCTCCTGTCGTTCTCACACTTCGCAGGAGGTCAGCGGCTTGGTGGATCGGAGGTTGAGGTTAGACTGCCCCTGCTAGGTTCTTCCTCAGCCCTGCTTGTTTCTTGCCATGGACCAACTACCCTACTACCTAGGGATAACCAATCTCAATCGATCAGCCGGCCTGTATACGGCCAGTCTGGGCTCAGTCGCCACTGTTGGTTTACTGACACCTCTAGACGTGGTTAAGAATATGATACAGGTTATACGGGCAAATCGGCTAAAATAGACTACGCGTCGCTCTCTTCCTCTCAGGGATCGCCCGACTTTAACAACAGGCGCTTACAGTACACCGCGATGGATGCAGGGCGGCATGTCAAGAATATGCTCGGCATGAAAGGCCTCTGGACGGGGGTCCTGCCGAGCCTTACAATAGCGGTTCCATCCAACTTAGTAATAACACGACCTACAGGACCATCGCAGCTTGCCTACTAAGGCCTTCCTTTCTCTATACGAGCATTACCGTCGGAAACGGTATCCGGTGGAATGGGCCGCGGCCAAGGCTAGCATGTGGGTAGTTTTCTTCACTCAGCCACGTAATAGCAAGTGAGCGTTGTGATGGTGGCCACTGTGTATCGTTGTTAGTGGAGTTCTTGCGAACCAGAGTACAGGCCTGGGCTGGGCATGGCACCCCAGGCTATTTCAATGCATTTGCCACAGTATTTTACGAGGATACCTTCGTCAGCTATTGGCGGGGGCTCCTTGTCACCTTTATGAGGTGAGTATCCTTCCGTTCGGTTACCTCGTGCGTTATGACCATTATCGGATTCCTGTCGAGTGCTACCTGTATTATACCTCAACTAACCATCAATTGCCATTCCCGTCCACCTGCGTACAACCTCTCTCAGGGACGTCCCCTTTGCCGCTATATTCTGGTCGAGCTACGAGCGAGGGAAGCAGCTTCTGCTGCCTGTCCATGTGGAACGTCGTGGCACAGCGAAATGGGGGACTAAACGGGAGAAGTTAGAACTTGCCGAGCGGTTCGCAGACGCTGTAATAGGGCGGTATTGGTGACTGTAGAGCCCTCAGCCGTGCAGGAGGCTACTGAGGGGAGCGCTGGTATGTACGGCGAAGTATGGGGCTACTCCTTCCTCAATGCGGCTGCCTGTGGGGCCCTGGCATCAGTCGTGACCCATCCCTTTGATGTTATGAAGACCCAGTTACAGTCCCATCAGCGTGCTACCTCTCGTAATAATTACCGAATTTACAGGTAGTAGTAATGTGATCCAGGGCTACAGTGTTGTTCATACTGGCCGACGAATTTAGGATACACAACACTTGGACGTGTGCTAAGGCCCTGCATGAGCAGTACGGGTGGCGTGGCTTCACCTTGGGTATAGTCCCTAGAACTGCAAGGGTGATATCGGGTGGTTGGGAGCAGGGGTCGACGCGGCTGTCTAGGTACTGCTAGCAAGCGGTCTGTTGTTCGCCACGTATGAGCTGTGCCATGCTCTTATTGATGACTTGGAGTTAGAAGAGCTGAGAAGGGTATGTTTGCTTGGCTACGGGGTAGCCATCAGTTCCCTGGTCCGCGTCAGGTACAGCGTCACCGCCAGTATCGCCGGAAGGTCAGCAGCCTACCTCGTACTAACGTCATTGATGAGGTGGTGTGATGAGCATGCCTGAGTATGTGCCTAGAGTTTCTGAGATCTATCGAGGGAGTTGAGTGGAGCATCCTTCCATACAGGCGCGCTCATACCAAATTTTTACGAACGGGCAGAAGTATAAGTGAGATGGCAGTGTACTGACGACTCATTATCAATTGAGTGCACCCAGCCCTTCCTTCCCAGCAATACCCTTGATATTGTGCCATGTCCTCTGCAGCAGACTGCGAGCGGGCCTTCCTTGATGGCGTCCACCACGTCTTTACCAACTGGACTGCCCTGACTCTAGCTAAGGAGAACTGCGACTGCAACCCTAGGTAGTGCTCTGATGGGGAGGGCATTGGTAAGAAGGCTGGAAGTGCTCAGGGAAGCCTCCCAACGCATCGAGACTATCGCCGAGTCGGTGATCGCGGATCTACGATCGGGTGGGGCTAAGTTGTCGAGTGATAACAATGATCAAGTGGTGAAGCTGGCTGATAAGCTGTTCGAGATGATAGCAAGCAACTTCCAAATGGTAATACTCTGGACTGGGGGGCGGCGGTAGGGAGAATAGGGGTGGCGAGGGATGTCGGAATCGGGTCCTATCACTGTATATTCATCCTGGCACGAGGGCTTCCGACTAGATTGGGAGTAGTCGGAGGTTCCAGTAGTAGTAGAGGCATTCTCGCAGTGGGCGAAGGGACCCAGTGGGGTCGTAGTAGTAGTGGTAGGAGAAGTGTTGTAGCACTTTAGTTATAGCGCGGCTGAGATAGTCAACCTTCTGGGTCACCATGATGATGATGTTGAGGTCGTGTCGGGTATGGCCTCGGTAGGTGTTGGAGGATGGGTCCGATGAGGATGTGGCCTACATGCTCATTCGGCTATGGGAGTCCTGCAGCCGGGGCGACCTCACCATTGCTCGAGAGGTTATGAGCGCTACACAGGACCGGGACCAGTCTAAGGTAGGCGGCGGCCTCCGACCACTCATCACCCATTCCAACCCCTTCCCGGGCAGGTGCTGGAGCAGTGCGCTGAGGAGGGCGAGGAGTCCTCGGGAGAACAGGAGGAGGAGGAAGGCCTTTCTTCCCAGCAGAGTACACCTGCCTCTATGCTCTGCCTTTCTCAATCATGTTAATGTTGATGTTAGGCCAGCAGCAGACTAAGGAGAAGGTCGAGCCGGAAGTGGACGAGGATGGCTTCCAGACAGTCACTCGAGGTCGTCGCCGTCGATAGGCTCCCTGCTGTCCACCATAGCTTCCTGTTGTCATACTACGTTCCTTCTCCTCACTAAACGGTTCAGCGTTCACAGTGCAGACGACGGGTATGGGTGTTGTTGTTTGGACGCGTCGGTCTTCTCATCAGTCTCTGCCCATCACAAATGGTCCTTAAAGCGCGGGGCAAGCGACGAGGCTGGTAACCGGAACAAGCGGAAGAGGAAGGATGATGAGGATGATGGTAGTGGTGAATTGGTGGGGGTAGTCAGCCTAGTAGAGACTGCCTTCAGATGACGTGTCCTCGTCGTCATCCGGCGAGGAGGAAGGAGAGAACCTCGAGAGTGGGAGTAAGGCCTCCATTGGGCTTAGCAGGCATAGCGGTGTTCTACCAGGTGGTTCCGATTCGGACGACTCCAGCTCCTCCTCGGGGTCTGATGACGACGAAGGCGATCAAGGCCAGGACAAAGGGAGAGGAGGAAGCCAGTCGGTCCCCGGGGAAGTCACCAGTGAGTGCCGCCGCTCTTCGACGCAGTCTCTGAGGTTGATCCGTCGTTGGCAGTCCAAGGTCACAGCCATGGGCTTCGAGAATGATGGCTTCGTAGTAGACGATGAGGACAATGAAGGGAGTGATGGAGATAATTCTAGTGACAGTAGGGGGATGGGTGGGGGTGGGCCGTGGCAGTAGGAGGAGGAGCTGCCCCCCTCAGGTTCCTCGAGCGAGGACGAGGCCAGCGACCTCGACCCTGATGATATCGATGATGGTGATCTCCTCATTGTCGAAGGAGACCAACCCCGAAGCGTAGGCAGCAGCAATGAGCTTCAGACCGTCTGCTGACCTGCCTGCCTCTTCCCGCTAGGTATGCCCGCATCATGGCGAGGAAGGCCGCTGCTGCCAAGGCAGGGGAAGCTAACGCTGATACCGGTGCAGCTGCAGGAGCTGAAGGTGGTCCTGGTCTCGGTGAATGCCTCATCAATACTCGGTGTGGTCAGGTGGCTCTTCGTCTGCTGGGGGTGCTGGTGATGACGACTCTGATGACGATAGCCTTCTAGGAGGGAGAAAGAAGGGCTTCTCTAGACTGAAGAAGCAGAAGTAAGGGCTTACTTTAAGTATGGATATCCGCTTCATGTTGATTGCTTTCAGGGACTTCACCAAGGCCCAGCACATCACAGCGACGTCCGCGGATGCCTTGGAAGACCGTCTGTTCGACGATGATGATTTTGCAGTAGTCCGCTCACTACCCAAATCCCTATGCCTCGGGTAGAGTGCCTCCTTCAGGACGGGTTGGCAGCTGACCAGGGTCGGTCCCCGGCAGCACGCAGAGATCGAAGAGATGAGGACTCCGATAATGACTCTCTGGCAGACTTCATTGTAGGCTCAGTATTGGTTGCTGGCTGCTAGTCTCGGTGGAGGACTCGACCGCTCGTGCAGGTGCGGGAGGCCGGCGATGCTGGACGTGATGACGATGATGACGATATGCCCAATAGGGGAAGAGAATATGCTGAACGGTACTTGGCAGGGCTGGGTAGACTTTTTCCCGAACCATTCTCAACCACACCATTTCCCTCTCCTCGGGAACGACATCTGACTACCACTTATACGAGTCGCCTCAGGTACGGAGAGGACATGGCCGGCTTACTGCAGGAGATCGATGTAAAGTGAAGCAGTCACCGCTGTATAGTTCTTGACCGTCTTCCCTCTCTCAGGAGGTGTTCGGTGACGCCCGAGTCCTCAACCTAGCAGCTGGTCGTATGTCCGCCATACAGCAGCAACAGGAGGAGGATAGGGATGTTGAGATGGCCGAGGGCGCCGCGGCCGATCCTGAGAAGGACCTCGAGGTACTACAACCTCACAGCACATATCTGACCTGCATGCTCCTGTATGTAGGCCCGCTTCGACCCTGAGGAGGTCGCAGCTCGATTCGTGACGGCCAAGGACCAGGCCATCGCTCGGGCTAATGTACTGCTTGCCTGAGAGCTTCTTCTTTTGACTGTTGAAGTGTTGGTCAGATCCCCGAACGTTATCAAGCTGTCTATGGTCCCAATGCTGCGGCTAGGTGTATAGCTGCTTTCAAGGCTGTTCCGGCTGCTGTGGGAGCAGAGGGGGTAGTGCCTGGGCGAAGTGGTGGACGGGTGGTATGGTGGTTTTAGGTGGCTTTGGACCCTGCTGAGGCCGAGTCTGCTGCTAAGGCTGCTACTGATAAGGAGATGTATAACCAGGAATGGAGCGTAGAGGCTAAGTGGATATACGCGAAGATAAGGGAACGGGTAATACGGGTGGGAGCTCTAATCATACTTGTGTTAATCACTATCATCGGTCTGCTGCTTCCCTTTCCCTCCCCAATATCATGGAGACTGGCAGGTAGAGGGATAGCAAGGGTTGTGCATAGAGTGTGATGCGGCAGATGGCCATTACCTCAATTACTACCCCTCCTACCCTCCATCTCTCTATGATGTCCACAACCGAATTCGCTACGGCGAGTTGTTGTTATTCGTTATCGAGTACCGTAACACCCATTATTCTCATCAGGCGGACATCTTTGCTAATCCCGATGCCTACAGTACCACACCATCCTCATATTCTCAAGTATTTGCTGATGATAGCTACAAGTAAGGCTCGCTCTTCAACAGTACCCGACAAGCCATGGTAACCATTCTTATCAGGTTCCAGATCATACCCCTCATAGAAGTCCTCCTGAGGGATGTCAAGGGCCGAGGCTATGAGATCCCTACCATCTGGAACGGGTAGGGCTAGGCTACATCCCCTTGATCACAGCGATGCTGGGCGTGTTGGTAGGATGCTTCGCTGCAAGTATCGTCCTGTGTTGGACGAACAGGACCTGTGGACCATCATGGACTTCGACAGACAGTGGATCGACATCAAGAGGGTCAAACAGAATATGGCGGAGAAGCTTCAGGGTTACAAGGAGTGAGGCTGCTGTTGCCTCCCTCAGCCGTCCCCCTGCACACCTGCGTTGTCGTGATCATTTCAGCTCGCTGCAGCGGGCATTAGACATCGATAATGAGATGATGGAGCAGGCCACCACCGAGCATGCCGAGAAGGAGGCGATGTCGCCGCAGCTCCGCGATAGGGTTGTTAAGGTGGCAATGGTGTACTGATGGAGCCCCTTCATGAGTGCCCTCTTCTCGTCAGGCCAACAGTCAGATAACCATGCTGTTATCGCGGCTTGACGACCTCTCCTCATCCCAAATAGATGAGACCTATGCCGAGACCCTCCGGGATGTGACCCTGATGATCTCAGTAAGGCTTCCCGCTATTAACAACGTGCAGACAAGTATTCGGTCGCGAAGCTGAGTTATTGCGGAATCATTGCACGCATGTGCAGAGCAGAACTCGGCAGTTTGTGCACAGCAATCCTCAATGCGCCGGCAGGTCTATCATCAGAACCTCCCTTCCAGGTCCAAGTGGAACCGAAGCTTCGTCGTCTGCAGAGCACAGGCCTTGAGAGTCTGGCAATAGTACACAAATCCCACTTGGTAGTAGCGGACTCCCTCCTCTGCCGTCTGTGCACCCCTACCTATCTCAGCGTGTGGACGACTCCCTCTACCGAGTCATCACTGATGCAGGCCTTGATCGGGCCCTTGAGGAGGTCATCGGCATGGACCCTCAACAGGTAGCTCCTCGCAGCAGTGGGGCGGCGTCCTTATCGCTCATTCCCGGCAGCTCGGCGAGTCCCTGTTGGTCGGCCATAACTTCGCCCCTGCCGTTATCGACCGACCGTCCCTGTCTGACTGGGTCCACGCCCAATGCCAGGGCAAGTCCGGTCTAATCTTCCACAACGAGAAGAGGCTGGTCGACGCCCTCGCTCAGTTCATGGCTAGGAATATTGGTAAGTGCATCGCTCCGTCGACCTGATGCCGCATTCTATTTCTCTCCAGCTTCCGATATTGGTACTCGGCGCTTCTTCCGACGAGTCCTGTGGCGTCGAGCTCATGTCTGTACCATGCCCGTTGGCGCGTTCAAGCCCTCAGCCACCTCTCCCGACTACCTGGTCTCCCGCCTCTGCATGAAGCCTATCTGCTCCTGCATCGGCCCCACCTGGTCTCGGATCTGTGCGTTGGAGGCCCAGGGTTCCATCACGGTTGACATAGTCTGGGCCGACTATGAGGACCCCGACAAGATCGTAGTGGACACCTTCACCGAGGCCCAGATGTCGGCCAACTACAGTCTCATCTTCAAGGCCATCCAAGCCTTAGAAAATAATAAACCTGTCCCAGCCGGCAACCACGGTGCTCTGATGAGGTACTGTCGCCTCGGCCTTCTGCTGCACCAGTGGACCCAGTCCCGCCGGGCCAATGCGGGTGCGATGGTCTCCGAGGCAGTCGGAGCCCAACACGCTGCTAGGGGAGGACTGCTATCTGCGTCGCTTGGTCGATATGTATGCTGTGAGGCAGGACGACTGGAGGGAGTTTGTATTGGCCGCGGCCAGGCAGGCAGTGCAGAGCATTTACATCAGCATGCGGAAGGAGATCAGGGCCCGGATGAAGAGGGAGTCCGATAGACTTATCGCCGAGAGCTGCGTAAGGAGAGCTGGTATATCGTCCCTCTGAGTTGTGTGTCTTGGCAGGCCGCTGCTTTGGGTAATATCATAGGTCGAAGGCCGTACGAGCCTAGCACCGAGGCGGACTCGGCCGACACCAATGAGGAGGATGCTGCCGCGGCTGCTGGGGATGATGATGATGACTCCCCACACGGAGGCATGGATGATGTGGACTTCATGGACCGTCAACGGGACATTGACCGTCAAGTGGCGCTGAGGAAGCTGAAGTACTTCCGAGCCTCGGCTGTTGTGATGGAAAAGTAGGGGGAGGGCAGTGGCTTGGGCCTGCTGCTGTCATCATCACTGGTGCCTCCTCCTCCTCAGGGTCCAGAACGGCACACGTTGCCACCTGGTCACGGCTGATGTTG
Organism: Perkinsus olseni; assembly: GCA_013115135.1. Classification (NCBI taxonomy): domain Eukaryota; phylum Perkinsozoa; order Perkinsida; family Perkinsidae; genus Perkinsus; species Perkinsus olseni. Next base: position 106,059 of record JABANP010000125.1, on the reverse strand, counting down.
ATGGAACTCTACTAGACGTCACTCAGTTGGACTGGTTAGTAGCTCCCAAGTCAGGTGATACCAACGTCTTCACGTTGTTAACTCGGACGGTGTTTTCGCTGCTCAGCTGAGGACCGCCATAAGGCTGATATGAAGAAGTTCGAGGAGAAGATATCCCGCTACGTCCCCGCAGTGGTCGTGGTCTGCGCCATGGACATTCGCTGCCGAGGCCTCATGAGGGACCTCTCGGACAGCTGCTCCTGGGTGGGCCAACCTCTGCCATCTTAGCCTGGGACGATGCCGTCTTGTCTTCAGCTGGTGTCCACCCATCCAGTCCTGAAGCAGAGCAAGTCGGTGTTGCCGTCACCACAGGTTGTGTGGGGCGACCCGACCATACCTCGCATTGTTGGTGAGCCTTCGGGCTGGTGGTTTACTCGATGCTTGCTGATATGTCCTCTTGCCTCAGCTATGCGGTCGAACAAAGCAGAGAAGGATGGCCTCACCTTCCTACAGAGGCTGGGCCTCTCAACGTGCCGGTAGGCCTTCATCATCATCGTCCTTCTCGGTCAGGCGGGCATCCCTGGTGGTGGCAGGTTCATGCAGGACCCTTTAGCAGAGACTGTACAGCTGTGGTCCGATGAACCCAGCGGCCACAGCGCCCTTCAGGACATCCCTCTCGACCCTTGCCAGGTGAGGAGGTGGGCCCCTGGGCGATCTCGGAGTCCTCCTTCTGTCAGGCCAACTGCGATCGGTTCATCCTCCGGGAGGCGCTGTCGCATGAGATCATCAGACGCGTCAACCAAGTGGGAGTCGATCTCAACGTCTGCGCGAGGTCCCCGCATCGGTCGGGGGTGTTGAAGTTCGTGGCCGGCCTCGGACCTAGGAAGGCCAACATCCTCCTCAGACGGAGCGGTGAGGGAGATCATCGGTTCAGCACAGCACAACCTCAGCTTCTTTCAGACGTCGTCGTTCGAGGCTTGGAAAGGGAGGACGTCAGCGAGGCGTGGAAGGGTCTGAGCCCTCGGCAGGTAGGCCCGGTCCTGTGTTCAAAGCATTCGGTCGATCCTTGCTGTGACGGAGTAGGCCCGACTACGACAGCTGCTTGGCGATGTCGTTTGGCAAAACTGCCAGCCCTTCATGAGGCTCTCCCCTGACATGGAGAAGCTCCTGCAAGCGGTGGCAGCAGGTGAGCCAGCGAGGTCCGTGATCGGTGACCACTCCGACGTGTTCTCTCTGCAGGTAAGCGTAAAAGCTTTAAGAAAAACAGACATCGGGGAAAGACCGATATGGACTGGGAGAACTCTGAGTTCGATGAGTGAGGGCGCCACCCCCGTGCCCTTCGCCACTAGGTTTCGATTTCAGGGCCCGTGGCGTTCTGTGTGCTGTTCATGGAGAGGACGTCACCTTCGAAGAGGTGCTTGCCGCGGTCTCGAACCCCCACCCCTTCGAGCTTACTCGATTGGCGAGGGACACTTGGCCGGGTAGGGACGGCTGGTCTCACAGCTGAGTAGAGTGATGCTTCGCTTCTCAGTTGCGAAGGAAGCTTGCCGTATTGCTTGGCATTCCTCGGGAGCAGCGGATGCCGCAGACGAGAAAAGCATGCTCTCCCTTATCAAGAAGCGTATGTGCTTGCCGGTAGGTCTCCTGCCAGGGCTGCTGGCTTGGACGTCTTTACTGACCTCAGTCGACCATGCAAGACTTCGACGCTGTCTCGGCCAACTTGGAGAGCCTTGTGGACGCCATGCTGAGCAGTGATGATCTTCCGGAGCAGTACACTGATAGGGAGGTGGGAACCACAGCCCCGCTGTCGCCGGCCAAGGATATCATCACGGTGTCCTCAGGTCGATAAGGGGGCGTTGAAGTCGGAGATGGTCGGATACATAAAACAAGATATTGCTAGCGAGATCCACAGGTCCGCTGTCCTCTACTGCTCTGCCTTGGGCAGTGTCCTATCATCCTCAGTCCCTACTATAACTACGCCTCTCGCTGGGAACCTCCAACAGCTCAGGCGGTCTTCGAGGCCTGCACTGGAGAGACGTCACAGTCGTTGGGGAAGGTATGCTTGCTGGATACCGAGATGTCGGCATGCGACTGGCTCTTAGAATACGGTGGTGCAATGCGAAGTCATTGACGGAAGCTTCAATGATAAGGTGAAGGTGCGGTTGCTCCAAAACCGTTGTGATGGGTTCTTCTTCAAGTGGGACAAGGTAGGTCGTTGCAGCCATGGTGTGTGTGGGAATGGCTAAGTGTTCAGAGGAACAATGAGATAGAGAATGCCAAGGGTACTTGGAACCAAGGCGACTTGCTCACAGCAAGAGTGACTCATATCAAGCCTGACGTGTAGGCGGGCAGCCGGCGTCCGGTCGGAGTGGTGGACGCTGGTCATCTGCAGGTTCAAAGTGGATGTGACAGTCGAGGACATCACAGATTACGAGCAGAGAGAGATCATCGACCGGGACCCAAGACTCGTGGCCAAGAGCGAAGACTTCCGGTGAGGCCTGGACTGGAGGTGCTAGTGGGTCGACGGTTATCACCTCAGGGAACTCCGGGGTCTCGGCAAGGTGGTGGTCACTCAGAAGCAGGGTCTTGACGCCACAGCCTCCATACGTGGAAGGCGTATCATCAGACACGATAATTATAAGGAGATCTCCCACAGCGCAGCGATGGCGGTAATTGACAGGGTCGCTTGAAGGTGATTCTGTTGATGATCTCGTTGCTAGTATCTTGAGTCCCCCTCTATTCCCATCGGAGAGGTCCTGTTCCGGCCCAGTACGAGTCACCAAGGCCACTACATCTGCATGATCAAGATCAAGCAAGGTGAGCTAGATCGGGCGAGTAGTCGATCCAGGGAGGAGCGCCTCGTGGATTTAGGGAACAGGGCCAACAGTGACTGGGTGAAGCAGTTTGTCTTCCAAGAAGCTAAGAGCAAATTCACTCAGCAGGCGGCCCAGCAGAACAAACACCCTAGGCAACGCCAAGATGGTCTACAAGGTCCGCCAGGCCGTCCTCACTCTACCCATCACTCAGCGATCCTCTCTTCAGTTGCCTGGCGAACCGGAGGAGTTCGACGAGTTGGATCAGATCAAGGCCATGATCGTTGAACCGTGAGATCAACCTTTCTCGAAATTGGAATGACGGGGTTTGACAGGTACATGAAGTACTTGACTGACTTCACCAACTTTGAGAAGTACCAGGGCGGCAACGTCGAACAGGTGAAGAACCTTGTCGTGGCTACTAAGCTGAGTAGTACTAGCAAACATGTAAGCGGTCGATGGGGACGGGGCAATCTGCATCGCTCCGCCTTCCTTAAGGTGGCGTATTTCCTCACCCTGGATGAGCGGAAGCCCATGGGAGGCGCTGCAGTGTTGTTGTGGGCGGGCAAGAGAGATCAGTCCGGCAAATACGCGGTCATCGAGGAGCCGGTCCACATCACCCACCGGGGGTAGGGACCAGCCGTTGCCGACTGATGGGGAGGCGTCTTTCCCAGGTTCAAGCTGTGGAACGCTGGCCCCTTCAAGAGCGTGAATCGCCTGATACAGTGGTGGAAGCAAGAGGGATTCTTCAACCGAAAACAGTAGGCCCTCCAAGGCTTGGCTGTGTGGTGGTTCGGGGACGTCTTGGTAGGTACGTGAAGGAATACCGCGACATTGCCAAGAAGCATCAGGCAGCCTTGAAGGCCCAACGCGGGGCGCCGCAAGTCGCCGAGGATCAGAACGGTGGGCTAACACGGTGGCGTCATGTCCCACTGCCACTTGGAGTGTTCAGGTGCTGATCATAAGAATGACAATCAGAATGACAACTGGAAGGATTGGAAGGTGGGTCAGGATCGTGCAGTCGTGTTGTGGCTCACCTGACTGCTCCTAGGGGTTCGGCTCAGTCGTGGTATCAAACCGGCGACAAATGGAACAGCAGTGGAAGCTCGTGGAAGCAGAACGATTCCTGGGGCAACTCTTGGGGTAACAACTCCCATGGCGGTGGTAACTGGGGCCACGCCGGAGGAGACAATGGAGGCTGGAAATATGTAATGCTCTTCGAAGCGCTCATCCTGTTGCTGATAGCTGTTGTAGGGCTATCAGTCATGGGACCAGGGCAACAGTGGCAATAGTGGCAGCGGAAATTGGCGACAGCAGGAAAACTCCTATGGTGGGAAAGAGCTACTGGAGTGGCGGTAATGATAGTGGTTGGACGAAGGATGAGTGGGGACAATGGAAGCGCACTGGTGAGCCTCGCGGGACTAGTCCCGGCTGGGATTATGATGTCGGTGGCTCTTGCAGGTGGCGATTCCTGGAACGGATGGCAGCGCTGATGATCGCGTGGAACGTAAAACAATCTCGAAGAGAATATTGATCATTCATCATCATCATCATCATCATTTATTCAGTACAATAATGGTCTCCGTGTCCTTTGCGTGCTGCGTTGCTCTCATAGTACCAACGGCTCTTAAGCAAGCAGGGTCAGACTCCTCGAGGTTGACCAATCTCACTCGAAAAACTCACCATACGAAGCGCTCGACTGGTTTACAGAAAGCAAACGGGGTGTTCAGTAAACCTATTCCGAAATTCAGAATGCATTCCAGAATTAGTTTTGGCGGAATCGGGATCCAGAATCGGTTCCCAACATGTTCAGTGAACTTCGGAATCGGTTCTGAAACGCATTCCAGAATGAGTTATTTAGGAATTGGTAAAAGCTTTGCTGAGAGTTTCGTGGCGCGTGACATCACAGCTGAGGACGGCCAATTTCGGGATGCTCATCCAAAGTACCAAGGCAATCGCTGGCGAGGATCGAACCTGGGTGGTACGAGTGACGACGCAACCGTCAAACGCACTAGACTACTCGAATGAAGGTTGCCGGAGTTTTGTTAGAGCCTAGCGAGTTCTGGAATAGTTTTTGCTGAAGTTTACTGAACAGCCCGAAAGAGCTGTAGCTCCTCATGATGTCAAGAAATCTGGCAATCTTCCTTGTCGTTTGGCGGCTCACGACGATTACCGTCACCCGAATATTCTCAGATTGCTCAACCGTACTATTAACACGACAAGTGGATGATCAGAACACATTTAACAATACATGGCAACAAGGGGGTGAATGACAAAGTCGGGTAAATCCGACGTCTTGCTCGGTGAACACTCAACGCCACATGTGGGCGAAGCACAAAAGCATAGATATCAGCAGAGGAGATGCCCTCATTGAAGAGTCCCCGGCTGAGCTCGGTCCTGTAATCTTCAAGCTATCCGGCGCGGAGGCAGGCTTCATGGTTTGCTTCAAGACAGCTCGAACAGGCCGTGATGACGCCTTTTGGCGGCGGCCCGTAGCAACAGGTTTTTCTTCTTTCACGGCCGGCATTGCATCAGATTGATTCCTTTCCATGGCTGGGATTACCCTGCCATTCAGACAGGCCGTCTTCTCATCTGAAGCCACCAGGTTGCCCATGTTGTCCCTCGCGTACCGCACGAGCGTAGCATTCCGATCACTCGAGAATGTCCAACAGGCTCTGTACGTCCGTCCGACTTGAGACTCAGTCGGACGAACTCTGAGGCGATTCTCGGCAATTCTAGGATCGCTTCGCATAATTCTGCTGAATCTGCGGTGGAACCATCGGCATGCTTCTTTTAGTTTGATCTCCTCTGGGAGTGGAATCGCCAGGGACAGCCACTTCGCCGTATGCACAGTAGATGTCCGGCGGGAAGGGATTCTCGTTAAACTGAGCTAACGGCATCCCTGAGGTGGCCTTGATTGAGATGTCAGTCTCGTCTCCAGCCGGGATATCGAAGGCGCTCTCGCCAGGGGTGGTGGTGATAACGAAGTTGTACTCGCGGCAAGACAGTCCACTGCACATGTCGATCTCGAAGTGAAGCTGTACATTAGGATCGTCGTCGAGCGTGACCGTGATGGTGTACACGCCAGGCTTTGACAAGGCCAGCTGGGTGTTGATGACGTACGTGAAATCGTAGACGCCGTCGGCTGATGCATCAACAGAAGAGTGGATAAGGGCCAGTCCAGGAGGAGTGAAAGTCATGTCGCGGAAGGCCTGGGAGGCACTTCTATTTGTCATGATGCCACTACAGGCAACCTTGAAGGCGACTTTCTCGTTGCCGCCTTTACCGGTGATCGCCACGCGGGAGGGTGACGTGAGCTGGCAAGCTGGTCCCCCAGCGAGGGCTGTAAGAGGGGCTTGAAATAGGACGAAAAAGAAGTGAATCATGCTGAGAGGTGTTTCAATCGTCGCTCGCCACTTCGCTCCTCAAAAAACATCATTCAATCTCGGAATGCGAACCAGTCACTAACGTTGGGCCTATCCACCATAGCACACCGCCCCTGAACGCCTTCTCAGTCCTTGAACTCACTTCAAGATCGGACCTTCATTCCCCAACAGCAGACCATAATTAACAAACCAAGCCCGATCGAGCATGGAAAAGATCAAGTATGTGAGTGAGTGAGCGTTGTTGATGTGGTATTCTTCACAATAGTGGTGACAAAAGAGTTAAGCATCAAAGTAGGATGCATACCAATAGTAGGAGAAAAGTCAAAAAGCCTTCTTTGACCGGAAAATTTAGTTGCGAAGGCAAAGCCAAACCATGGAGTTACACTTGAACCCACTGCCAAACGCGACTTGAAGGATCCTATGACCAGCCTTCAAGTCACCAGAGCGCTCCGTAAAACCTAGTTCATACCAGATGGAGCTGCTACTGGTATTACCCATATGATACAGGGACAACTTAGATGGGAGAATATCGCGGTCACTCAACTTCAGGTTCTTCTGTACACCTTCCAAAACTGCCCTTCCACCGGCGTGAATGCAAAAGTGATTGATGCCCTTCTTGAAGGATGGGACATACTTCTTGTTAAAGGCAACCTTAAGCAATTCCGGGATGGGCAAAATACGAGGAACCAGTCTTCTGAAGTTGACCGTCATAGTCTTCCCAGCAACGTCGACGATGTTCTTAGCGAGGAACACTCCCTTGTAGCCTTCTTTGTCCTCGGCCTCCCACACGCAGCCGTAATCATTCTCAGTCTTGGAGAGCTGAGCACGGACCACATTGAGTAGCTTATACTTAGCACGAGTATCGGGCTTGTTGGTGAGGAGGATAGCGGTGGCACCACAACGGAAGAGTGTGTTCTGGACGAGGAAGCCACGCTCGTTGCCGGTGTAGATAGCTTGAGAGATTGACTCTGTTGAGATGACCACACATTTCATATTCTTCGGATTCTGCAGGACACGTTGAGCGAGGTCGATCGATACACCATTAGCACTGCATCCCATACCTGATGAGAAGACCCGTCACGTGCAGCGCTGTTCGTCCAGCATCCCTACCCGACAGGTTGTAGGTTAGGACGTCACTGCGCATGCCGAATTTATTGACAAGTAGAGCACAGAGGGACGGGGTAGGAGACAGGAGGGAGCAATTGACGATGAGAACCTGGACATGATGGATGACATCAGTTTTCAACGGATCCTCTAAAAGCTACACACAAGAAGTGACGGTAAACCCTCTAAGTAATGATCTTGACTTACATCGATGTCCTTAGCCGTGATGCCTGTCTTCTCCATCAGACCTTGTAGGGCACCGCCCATGGCCGCTCCGGCTTCCTCACGAGCATCTTCCAAGGTAGCCGACCAACGCTCGCCAGTTTTGAGGCTTTTGACCTACCACAGGGTAACGTCTCGACGTCGGCCGGCTGCGAAGTAACATTTGGTCCGTACGAGATTTGGTGGCCACGCTGTGTGGTCGCTGGTCCCCGACTTGGACAGGAGCCTTTCCAGGAAAGCAAGACTTTCGGGGGTCAGGTTCTTATCGGTGGAGAGAATTTTGACAATGTCGGCACGAGACACTTTCCACTCATCAGGTGGATTGAACTCGCAGTGGTCGATACAGTAGACACTCCTCGTAGAAAAGAAATAACGTTGAGTGACCAACGCAAAGATGGCAACCGAGGCAGCCAGTGTACCTGACAGGACCAGTAATACGACGGAATTGTGAGGAGCCCTTCGACGCCTACTGTTCTGCTGCAACCACCCGAATGCATCGCCGTGGATGAGGTAGGCCATCAGAACAGCAACCAACGCCATCATGAATGTCGACAACAGTTGATACCTGCGTGAAAGGCCATATGGCACTTTGCGGACTCCCAAGCCTTACCTATGGCAAGCTACTGTGATGTAATCCTTAACACGTATACTCCAGGCAACTTCATCCTGGAAGGGAACAGACGAAGTCGGCTCCACAGCTTCAGGGAGAGGAGAGCTTTTTTTCTCTTCAGCGATTTTCGAGTCGGCGGCGACCGAGGGCATTGTGACCAAGGGCGAGTTAGGGGAGGGAGGAATCTCTCTAAAGCGGAAGAGTTCTAGTATCGGCATGAAGACATCCAATGACCCCGACCAGGGCCCGCCAGCAAAAGAAGGGAGACATTCTTTGTGTCAGTAGCTAAGCCAGCCTCTCATAAGATACCACGCCGACTTGTGACATCAACAGGAAAGGGGAGACCGCTACCATAAACGCCAAGGAGAGCACCTCCCATGAGGTTGAAGCTCAGGGCTAGGGAAGCTTCATGACTCGTCAAAAGTTTAGGCCGGCAGGTCCACGACCAAAGTGCCCGAATCATTCAGCTGCTCATGAAGCCGCACTCGACGGATCCTGCTTGTCCGTGGTGGAGCGGATTACCATGCAGTGCATCCAGAGGGTTTCCGATCGTTCACTAGAGTCCTACTTCTTTGTCAGAAGCGGTGAGTGGGGACGAGCCCCTGTGCATGCGTGCATTTAATCAAAGGACGAGCGCGGCAGTGAGGTTCGAGCCTAGGATAAGCAAGAGAACTCGTGCTCCCCATGATCCTTCTCGATAGGCATTCTTTAGAGAACCTCTGTACCTCATGGAGAGGTGCTGTTTCGGTCGTGCTTCACCTGCCTTGTTCAATCCCTCATTTCTGCAGACCAATAGAATATGATGGTGTGTTTGGGCGTGCTTATCAGCTGAGGGTAGACGAACTTGCACTTACATCGACAGACAACTCGAAAAGTTAGCTCAGGGAAAATTGCTGTCTATATTCTTCAGAAAAATCCAATGACAAACGTTCCGACCATAACATAGGGGTACGAAAGAGACAGCGAAAAATAAGAAGCCTTTTTCCACCAGTGATGGTCACTAGTTGCGAAGGCAAAGCCAAACCATGGAGTTACACTTGAACCCACTGCCAAACGCGACTTGAAGTATCCTATGACCAGCCTTCAAGTCACCAGAGCGCTCCGTAAAACCTAGTTCATACCAGATGGAGCTGCTACTGGTGTTACCCATATGATACAGGGACAACTTAGATGGGAGAATATCGCGGTCACTCAACTTCAGGTTCTTCTGTACACCTTCCAAAACTGCCCTTCCACCGGCGTGAATGCAAAAGTGATTGATGCCCTTCTTGAAGGATGGGACATACTTCTTGTTAAAGGCAACCTTAAGCAATTCCGGGATGGGCAAAATACGAGGAACCAGTCGTTTGAAGTTGACCGTCATAGTCTTCCCAGCAACGTCGACAATATTCTTAGCGAGGAACACTCCCTTGTAGCCCTCCTCGTCCTCAGCCTCCCATACGCAGCCGTAGTCATCATCGCCCTTAGACAACTGAGCACGAACCACATTGAGTAGCTTATACTTAGCACGAGTATCGGGCTTGTTGGTGAGGAGGATAGCGGTGGCACCACAACGGAAGAGTGTGTTCTGGACGAGGAAGCCACGCTCGTTGCCGGTGTAGATAGCTTGGGCGATCGACTCAGTCGAGATGACCACACATTTCATATTCTTCGGATTCTGCAGGACACGTTGCGCGAGGTCGATCGATACACCATTAGCACTGCATCCCATACCTGATGAGAAGACCCGTCACGTGCAGCGCTGTTCGTCCAGCATCCCTACCTGACAGGTTGTAGGTTAGTACATCACTGCGCATGCCGAATTCATTAACGAGGAGGGCACAGAGGGACGGAGTAGGAGACAGGAGGGAGCAATTGACGATGAGAACCTGACGATCACACAACGACCGGAGATTACAGGCGACCCTTGGAAAATAGAGCACAAAGCAATAACAAACATATCGACTACGTCGATATCCTTAGCCGTGATGCCTGTCTTATCCATCAAGCCTTGCAAAGCTCCGCCCATGGTCGCCTCGGCTTCCTCACGGGAATCTTCCAAGGTCGCCGACCAACGCTCGCCAGTTTTGAGGCTTTTAACCTACATAGGTACGATATGAGTTCTCACACCTGCCCGGTAAAGAGCCCTTACCAGGTTGGGAGGGAACGCGGTGTGATCACTAGTTCCCGAGTGAGCCAGGAGCTTCTCGATGAAATCGAGGCTACCAGGCGTTATATTGTGATCGGTGGAGAGCAACTTAACAATGTCGGCACGAGACACTTTCCACTCATCAGGTGGATTGAACTCGCAGTGGTCGATACAGTAGACACTCCTCGTAGAAAAGAAATAACGTTGAGTGACCAACGCAAAGATGGCAACCGAGGCAGCCAGTGTACCTGACAGGACCGGTAATACGACGGAATTGTGAGGAGCCCTGCGACGCCTACTGTTCTGCTGCAACCACCCGAATGCATCGCCGTGGATGAGGTAGGCCATCAGAACAGCAACCAACGCCATCATGAATGTCGACAACAGTTGATACCTGCGTGAAAGCCATATGGCACTTTGCGGACTCCCAAGCCTTACCTATGGCAAGCTACTGTGATGTAATCCTTAACACGTATACTCCAGGCAACTTCATCCTGGAAGGGAACAGACGAAGTCGGCTCCACAGCTTCAGGCAGGGTACGGGGCTTCGATTCTCCCACAGAAGCGGCGTCGACAGCAAGCGATGGCATCTCTGTCTTGCTACGAGGTAAAAGGGGCTAACCTACTGGTTGCATCCGATACACGCTAAGACCGCAGTCTCTGTACGACCACCGGTCAACGACAGGTGGTGAAGAGAGTACGATGACCACGATTGAACGTACGCTCATGCACGCATGCCCCTCTGCACGCACGCACATTTCCCAAGTAAGAGTTGGTATGGGCGCGCCTGACCTGTTTGACGGTTTTTGTGGCGCGTGAGAATGTGCGCCAAGAAATTACTTGCAGCGGCTTTTGGCGTGCAAGTACATGATGCTCCAGCCGCCAGGCTTAACTGAGACTCAGTTGCTTAATGCAGCAGCCTGAATTGCTTGTTTCGATCTTCTGGAGCAGGTTCAGCGTAAGAGACTATTAGTTGTGCACTCGGCGGTATGAGTCTGGTCATGGCGCTAGTTTCCCGTGCAGCAATAGTTCAGTGGCTGAAGTCATCGGCCGTGAATGAAGTGGTCGATGGGACTAATCCCGACGGACGTGTTGGCAGTTGACGTTGGTTGCCGTCGGACGGACCTGGACGGCTAGAGGCCTCAGATGGGTGTATTCCAACTCGTACAGTGTGAATCTTGGCAGTGATGAACTCGGGCAATAGGTACATGCGTCCAAGGCGTGAATCACCTCCGGAACTCCTTCCGAAACATTTCAGAAGAGAGTCATCGAACAGAGTATGCGAAGAAATTCTGAGAATCGGTTCTGGAATAGGTTACGCCAAAGTTAACTGACCAGCCCGTCAATTTCAGGAAGTTGGGAGTGGGGCGGAGACTATCGGCGAAGCGGGGCCAATTCAGATGGGGAAAACTGGTGCACCCAACTCCCGTCAGCGGTCGCCGTACCCTATGGCCCAGAGGGCTCATGCAGTTTTATCTCGGTCACTTTTGAATGAGAGGCTCTGAAAGGCTCATACCATAAACTCAATAATTTATGTGAACGGATCGCGAAACAACAATCAGTAAAATCGGGTTGATAATTATGAACTGCCCGAGCTAGAACTGCATGGGATTGCACTGCATGAGAGTTTTCCGTTACATTGTACGAGTTTGGACTTGCCTGTGAAAACTAGCCAAAAGTCCTCGAGCTAACATTGCCCGAATTGTGGTGACCGAGTAGAAAGTGCCTGAGAAAAAAACGCCCGACTTTATCGCTGCCCGAGTTGATCTGTCTGAGTTGGATAACACTGCGTTAGATACCCAATGTGGCTTGTGTGAGGGCCTCTCTGACGATTAGAGCCTTTGAAGCACTCGCGTGGGCCGATGAAGGAGACATTATTTTTCAGTTCCTATTCTCCCTCACTCGAATGACCAAGTTTCTGTTCCCTTCAAATTTAGTAGAGGTTGCTGGCGGTAAGGAAGCCTTCGAAGGAGTCGTTAAACGTTTCTATGAACTCTCCTTCGAGGACCCCATCCTGGGCTGTCTCTACGAAGATAAGACGGAGCCGCACCACCTCAGATTTGCCGCGTGGTTTTACTCGGCGTGTGGGGTTGATGACTCCTACAGGCGAATGGGTGGCACGCGACACGTCAATAAAATGCATAAGAAATCCCAACACTGTCCTTTGCGTGGCGAGGCGCCTAAAGAGGCTGGTTACGTTGGTGACGGCTTCACAGTGCAGCAGCGGAACCGATGGCTTCGACTGCAACTGCAGGCCTGTGAGGAGTTCAATCTACCCAAGGAGGAGTTCGTCAAGCCCTACATAAAAGGGCTCAGCAAATTCATGGTCGTCTACGGACCGTTCACCGAGGCGAGGGCTGACGAGGTTGACACTGCCGTGACTAAATGCCCTGTGCATCGAGAGCAGGCTTTGGTGTCGTCATCTTCGACGGAAGTCGATAGAGGCCTTACCCGAGCATCCATATGAGACGGCGGGGCGTGTCCTCAGCGAGGATGCCAACTCAAGATTTGTTATTGCACGACCCTTAAGCCGTATTGAGATGTGTTTCCGATTATTTAATTTTATAACTAGCTGAAGTATCTTCCTACAGGGTTGAGTTGTACGGAGTCCGAGTCAAGCATGAAGCTGAAAAGAGCTTCCTTTAATGGCGTGGTGCCTCCTGTCGGCGTTCTCTACCAGAGGTCTCTGGTGTCTCCTCATTACCATCTACTCGGTGGACATAGCCGTAACGACTCATCTAAAGTCCAACAACCTTCTCCCCGCCCGAACTCTTGTGTGCTTGTGTATCAGCCGAGTCATTCTGACACCTCTAGCTTTCCTGGCGGCCTACAGTGTGTGGAAGAGGCGAGTGGAGAAGTTGAGGAGGTTCGAAGATGATCAACTGCTGCTGCCCCTCACTGGAAGCGGGGACCTGTCGATTGAACGCGATAGGCTGAGAGCCGTCGCTGCGGAGAAAAAGACAGACCGGCAAGATCGTCAACGCCGTGCTAGCGGCGGCATTCGTCGTCCAAACCATATCAGCTGTGATGACGGGCGTCGAGGCCGTCCAGTTGGAACGCTTCGAATCCCCTATTGATGTTGTCTTGCTGTGCTCCATCATTTTCTGGTCTAATATTGAGTACTTCCTCGGGAAGGACATTTTTGATGGCGAATGCTCCGATCCTGGGGAGCTCCTCGCGGGGGTCCATCTCCATCCGGTGTTCTTCATGACTGAGATGAAGTGCCATTCTTGCGATGTGTGCATGGAGCGCATTGAAGACGACGGCTACCGGTGCAAGACTTGTGATTTCGACGTATGTCTGAGATGCCATGCTCGTCACCGCCGTGAGAGGCCCCCAGCTGCTGCTGTTGATACTACCGCTAGTGGTGGCTTCAGTCTAGGACAGTTCTTCTGCCGGTCTATCCACCTAGCACTGGAGTTCTGGCCGACCCTCCTTGCCGCTATGTTGTGTATGCTGGCATGTCAGGCGACAGTATTGGCAGCTCCCAACCTTCAGGGGAAGATCTTTGATTCTATCATCAGGTGGGACCGGCAGCTCTTCACGAGGACCGTCTACGTCTACTTGTGTGTAAACCTCTTCCAAGGCCTCCTCGCAGCAGTACAAAGCCTCACTCTGAATTTAGTGGCCAGGCGAATAAGGGCTACCGTGTGTCGAAAATTATACACCTCCGTGATAGGGCAGGATATTTCCTTCTTCGACGCCACACATACCGGTAACCTCACTTCAAGGCTCACGAACGATGCCGCTGCGATGACAAACCCTTGCCGGACCATCCTCAACAATCTGGTGGCCAATGCGGTCCTACTCCTCGGCGGAGCAATAATGTGTTTCATTACGAACTGGCGTTTGGGAGTCCTGGCCGCGACTTCGATGATCCCCATTTCCTATGCCTATCGCCTGTACGCCCACTGGTCGCGACAAGTGTATTCGACCATATACCAGGCCATGGGCGACGCTAACTCGGTAGCAACCGAGAGCTTCAGCAACATCAGAACGGTGAGGGCCTTCGGTGCTGAGAAAACTGAAATAGCCAACTATAACGAGGCGGTTGATGTAGGGCTTCGAGCGGGCGTGAGGAGCGCTGTTGTTGGGGCAGGGGTCTACGGTTACGCTAATTATATCGACTTGGGAACGACCGTCCTGATACTGTGGTACGGCGGAAGCGCGATCTTCAACAGAAATGATGTGACCTTGGGGACGCTGGTGGCATTCCAGTTGTATTGGAATATGATGAATGGGGCATTCAACGCTCTCAGCGACGTCGTTAATGATTTAATAAGGGCAGCTAGTGCAGCGGAGAGAGTCTTCAATCTGATGGACAAACGTCCCGGGATCGATCCCAACGAGGGGCAGGAGGTTGACGACATCGTGGGTGACATTAAAATTGATAATTTGACTTTTTGCTACTCCTCTCGGCCTGACAAGACGGTACTCAAATCAGTGGATCTGGAGATGCGGCCGTCGACCGTGACAGCCCTGGTTGGCAAGTCCGGTGGCGGCAAGAGTACCTTGGTACATCTACTTCTGCGTTTTTACGACCCAACAGAGGGCAGGATACTCATGGATGGAATTGATTATAGACAGTATAAACCGGCTAGTTTGAGGTGAAATGAATCCACAGAACTGCTGCAGTTGGTGAAGGAGTGGTATCAGGTCCAAGATTGGCCTCGTGGCCCAGGATACACAGCTTTTCTCTACTTCGGTTTATAAGAATTTGATTTACGGGCTGGGCAGAGAATGTAGTTATCACACCGGTTCGAGTTGGTGTACGCATACTCACGGTCAGGTAGTATGGAAGAAGTTGTGTCGGCAGCTCGTATGGCGAATGCCCATCAGTTCATTGAGGACATGGATGAGGGGTATGAGACTCGAGTGGGGGAGAGAGGCGTTAGGCTGTCGGGAGGGCAGAAACAGCGGATTGCCATTGCCCGGTGAGCACAGGGAACAATGGAAGAAACGTCTCGTGGTGAAGGTGTAGTGCGGCGGACGGTCGAATGCTTGGTCTTCCCGATTCGCCGGTAAAATGTCTGTTTTTTCGTGATGAGCGTGGTTCGATGAGAAGATTCCCATCAGGTGTTTCCTCCGACGCCCTCGTGTACTCTTACTCGACGAGGCAACCAGCGCCCTTGACACCGAGAATGAGGCCTTGGTCCAAGCTGCACTAGACACGTAAGGCGGATACTTGGCCTCCTGCTAGATTGATCATGCGTGCACAGCCCTACCGATGTCCTCGGAAGATTGGTATCCTCAGGTTGATGTCCACTGGAGGGTGCACAATTATCTTGGTAGCCCATCGGCTGAGTACCGTGAAGAACGCGGATATGATAGCTGTTATTAGTGAGGGGAGTATCGTCGAGAAGGGCAGGCACGACGAACTTGTTCAACAGCATGGTGAGGCTCTCTGCATCTAGATCATCATCATCACTTTCTCCTTCACCGATCCACGGCTGTTCACCATTAACGGGAGAGGGTGTATCCGTGAAGGGCGTTCACAGCACGATAGCGTTCCCCGCGCAGATGATGTTCTTGCGCTTTATGATAATCGACCGTTGGGTGCCTTCCGTGATAGCAGCCTTCGTGGCAGTTGATGCAACGGTTAATCAGCATTATACTACAACCGACAAGCACATCAACACTGCCAATACGCAAGGGTCCAACCAAGCCGGAGCCGGCGTTGGACTGTGAACTCACACACACAGCAAACGATGACACGCCAAGGCGATTTCCTCACTTCATGGATTCTGATTTGGATAGTGTTCGATGTGAAGGTTCCCATCAGGTGTCTATGCTAAGTTAGTGGCACGTCAGCTGAGTCATGATGATAACCGGCTTACTGTGGACGAGACGGTTGACGGCCTTATGGACGAGATAAAGGCGGCATGAAGATGCGCAATAGCTTGTTTCGTGTGATAATCTTCTATGACTCATTACCTAGAGTTGTGTGAGCTATTCATGGGAGCAATGAACCACAGTATGCCGCCCAGACCACGCCACTGACTTCCACAGAGGATCCTCGCTGCTCAGGATGTGTTTTCTCTCCTCGTCTCATGACGCATTCCTAGCATCTCTTCTCAGAATCATGCCAAATCAACGGGAGCGTGATCGTTTTTGGAATCATTTCTTTCGCACACTATTCGAACCGTTTTTCAAAATCGACACTCGTGAACGATTCCAGGACCGTGCGGTTCCTCGTTTATTGAACCGGGGGCAAGGGTGATGCCAATATTCAGACGAACTACGATTGCAGTTCCTCACGACTGCTTCTGGGTGATCCTGTTCCGAGGTTCAGGACTTGACCTCTGGCCCTTCCGATTCCCCGTGTTATGGCTGTAGCGGCAGCAGACGCCAACATAAAGGTTTACCTGCGTTGCAGACCGACCGCTAATGCAACTAGTAGAATTCACCCATCGATTGAAGAAAATACGGTACAACCCTCGCTCAACTTAAATTCCGCCTGAATAGGTCTACTCCGTCTCAGATCAATATTACCGTCGGACCTGGTGATGATGAGAGAGGGCATTGAGGTGATGTGCCGCAGACGGGCAGCCTCGCTCACGTCGCGAGGAGGTGCTTTCAGGATTACATAAATAACTCACGGAACCGGTACCAGTTCAAATGCGACAAAGTCTTTGGGATGGCAGCTCGGCAGGATGATATCTTCGAGGTCGTGGCCCGGTAGTATGATGGAGAAAGGGGCAGTGCTGTTGAGGGTGGCTGCATGCAGGCCGACAATAGAGGAGTGCCTCAAGGGGATCAATGGGACGATATTCGCTTACGGCCAGACAGGGTCGGGGAAGACTTTCACTATCACTGGAGGGACAGAGCGGTACTGTAGGAGCCGCTGATATTACTATTCCCGTCCCGTTAAATAGGTATGTTGACCGAGGGATCATACCCCGATCCGTGTCTTACATTTTTGAACGGATAGGGAGCCTCAGTGACGCGCAGTACAGAGTAGCAAGCGCGGCTTTCTCCGCCGTAGCTTCCATGCTTGTGCTGTCTGAGGTGTACATCTCCTACCTTGAGATCTACAACGACAATGGGTACGATCTGCTCTATAGGGAATCGGACGATGTCAGTGAACTGGTAGAGTACTGGTCGTCACTGATGTTGTCGGAATGGCTGCTCTTCAGCACAACCTTCCAATCGGTAAGCCTACGAGAGGATGAGGACGGGCAACTGCATCTCCGGGGACTCAGCGTGAACACAGTTCCCAACGAGGAGGAGGCACTCAACCTTCTCTTTCTAGTACCAACAGCGGAGGCGATCGGTGGCCTACGATGCTCTTAGGGTGACACTAACAGGGTCGTCGCCGAAACTCCGATGAACGACTCATCTACCCGAAGCCACTGCATGTTTATCATTTGGATCGAAGCGACAATACCAGGTTCAGCTCGAAGGTTACCCGACCGACGGGATGCAAGGCTCAGGTTCGGACACCGTACGTCGGAGCAAACTGCATCTGGTGGACCTCGCCGGCAGTGAGCGCATCAAAAAGGTCCTAGAACCATCGTGAAGGTGCTCGCGAGGGGAGGTTGTCAGACACAAGTTGATGGACAGCTCGCCAATGAGTCACGCTACATCAACGTCTCTCTGCACTTCCTCGAGCAAGTAGTGAAGTTTATTGTGAAATTCAGGGTAGGGTACAGATCCCCAGGTCATCGTGTGCCTGCATGAGAAGGCGACGGGCAAGCGTAGCCACATACCCTATCGGAACAGTATGATGACCAGCGTGCTGCGGTAGGCCTGGTAGTGTGAGAGAAGCCAGACCATTTGCTGTAGGGACTCGCTGGGAGGCAACTGCCGCACTAGCATGATTGGAACTCTGTCAATGGACGGTCGGTCTATCGAGGAGAGTAAGCCGTTGTGATGCACTACGCGGGGCAGTACGGCATCCTAGGGTAGCTATCAGTACCTGCCGCTTCGCACAGCGGGTCGGGTTGATCAAAGAATGATGCTCGAGTGAACGAGGAGGTGAGCTTCTAATCCCTGGTACCGGAAAATACCTATAACAGATCGATTCAACTCTATTGATTCGCCGTCTGAAGCGGCAGGTGGCCGAGCTGCAGGAGGAGCTCCGAGTACTGAAGGGTGATGAAGAGGTGATAGCTGCAATAGCGTTGATGCACTGTGGGAGTCTGAGGGCCTCAGGAGGAGGTACTCACCTCAGAGGACATGGCACACTTGAAGTCACTAGTGGACGCATTCGTCAAGGACGGAGGCTCCACCGAGGCCACCTCGTTTGTGGATCGATGAAGAAGGTAGGGACGACAGAGAGGCGAACTGGCATTGGGGAGCATTGCAGATTCAAGCGTGCTTTTCCATCCTGCGGGACATGGTGACGGGCAAGTCTACGGACCACGCTCCAGTCATTGCCACAGTCCAAGGATCGAGGGGTAGCGATGAGGATGATCAGGTCCAGCAACTTAGACTGCAAGTGGTGGCTCCCTGTACGACGGAGAGGTTTCACTCTCGGCTCGTCAGGTAGCTCAGCGGGACCAGGAGTTGGCGGTGTTGTTGGGCATGTTGAACAAGAGCAGTGACTCGACTCTACTGAAGTCGGAAGGCGGATGTGCGCAGTCCAGTGAGATCGGTTCGCACTTGAGATAGGAAAGAACATAGGAGTGACAGGTCTCACGGCTGTCCCTTCGAGTGGGGCTCGGGAGGTTACACCACAACAAGCAGCAATTGGCAGTGTCGAATGGCTTGAAGGCATCACTGGTGTGTGGACAGAGATCAGTCCACCGGAGGCCACGACTGTTGGTATCAGGACAGTCGGCAGCCACGATACTACTAGATCGCCAGCGATGCTTCGAGGTCTTCCGGAAGTCCATCCGCCGAACGGAGACCTTGTCAGAGAATAAGGAGCTGCTACGGAAGCTCTGCGAGGAGGCCAAGGCTCTCGGTAGCAGCTCTTCCGCTCGCCTGTCGCAAGGCCGCGTCTGAGGCAGGTAACGAGGCCAATGCTGCGAGGGCGATCGTCAATAGGGAGAAGGAAAACATCGATAAGATACGGAAACGCGCAGTGCTGTTGGGGCATGAGGGAGAGGAGGTGGGTTGGCTCATCCGCGCTCCTTTTGGACTCGTCGCAGCTTCCCGTGGAGTCCGAGGGGGAGATCCGATCTTGCACACGCGGGATTGAAAAGCAGACGGCGGTGTATAAAGCGTGTGCTGATAAGCTACGCGGAGGTAGTGTTCGACAAGGTTGCTGGTGGGGACGGGAGTGCCCTCAGTCCGGAGCGACATCGAACGCATTCAGCGCATGATGGAACAGGGCCGCAAGAGACTTCAGAAGGACTTCGAAAGATGGTATGCGAGTATTAGACGAAAGGTGGATGTCAGTGCCCTCTCGAACGATATGAAAAAAGAGGTGAGTAAATACTCGAGAGGTGACGGGCCCGCTGACGCCGTAGATACTCGAGAGAGCAGAGAAGGAGACCGCAGACACGGCGGAAGATATCCGTAAGTACGAAGTCGCGAAGGAGACCATCCTGAACGCGGCCAGCGAGTTGAGTATGGGGCAATGAGTGTCATGCCTTATGAACCATCATGAAAGCTTCTCTTGTTCAGTAGTCGAGTGTTGTTGAATAGTCACTAGTGTGTGTGGGTTTGCACTCGAGAGCCGGCACCGACTCCTGCATATTTCATCGAGGGCTTTATGCAGAGATCGATATACTGTGACGATCAAACGGTTTGTTACAACGCTAACATGTTACATTCTCTCGGGAGGATCATTCGGACTTAAAAGCGGCCTTCCCCACTGACAGGACCCGCGCACGCAGGGGTTGTTTGTACCACCACCACAGCACCTCGGATGCTAGGAAGGTGTGCGCCTTGCCAGCGGTTGGCAAAATCATATTGATGGTATTCCCGATAGCCCTGAGGTACTCAAAACACAACAGTCGAATGACTTTCTGCCTCTGAACTATCCAGAGCAATGGTGTTTGAGATAAGGAACGACCTCGTTCAAGGATAGACATATACGAGTGAGGTGCACGCCGCTCATTCGCCCGAAAACAATCGAAAAACACTACGGAGAATATTCACTCATCTTCACTCAGTACGGAGGCACAGCCAGCACATAGAGTTGCACTTGAAACCGCTGCCGAATGCGACTTGCAGGATTCTGTGACCGGCCTGGAGGTTTCCGGATCTCTCAATGAAACCAAGCTCATACCAGATGGAGCTGCTACTGGTGTTTCCCATATGATAGAGATCCAGTCTGGACGGGAGAATGTCCCGGTCGCTGAGCTTGAGGCTCTTCTGGACGCCATCTAGCACGCCTCTGCCACCGGCGTGAATGCAGAAGTGATTGATGCCTCTCTTGAAATCAGGAACGTACTTCTTGTTGAAAAGGGCTTTAATGAGCTCAGGGATTGGCAAGATGTGAGGGCCCATACGTCTGAAGTTGACAGCGATAGTCTTGCCGGCGACATCGACGATGTTCTTAGCGAGGAAAACTCCTCTGTGGCCGCCCTCATCCTGGTCCTCCCACACGCAGCCGTAGTCCTTCTCAGTCTTGGACTGCTGAGCACGGACCACATTGAGTAGCTTATACTTAGCACGAGTATCGGGCTTGTTGGTGAGGAGGATAGCAGTGGCACCACAACGGAAGAGTGTGTTCTGGACGAGGAAGCCGCGCTCGTTGCCGTTGTAAACTTGCTGGGCGGTGATCTCGGTGGAAACAACGACACACTTGAGATCCTTCCTGTTCTGCAGGAGGCGTTGGGCCAAGTCGATGGATATGCCATTAGCGCTGCATCCCATACCTGCGAGAAGTGCTCACAAGCTCGATAGCCTGGCTGCGTGCTGACCTGATAGATTGTAGGTGAGTACGTCGCTGCGCATACCGAACTTGTGAACAAGCATGGCACAAAGTGAAGGGGTGGGGGATACCATAGAACAGTTGACAATAAGGATCTGACATCGAGAAAGTTTCGTTTTACCAAGGACTCGTCATAGGCTACATCAATGTCCTTAGCAGTTAGGCCTGTCTTGTCCATAAGGCCTTGAAGGGCGCCACTCATTGTGGTCTCGCCTTCGAAACGGGAGTCGGCCAAAGTAGAACTCCACCTCTTTCCGTCCTCGAGAGACTTGATCTGACACGTGACCGTCGTACGAAGCAGGCGAGGCTGATATGCGTTTTTACCATGTTGGGAGGAAAGGCTGTGTGGTCGCTGGTGCCCGAGTTGACGAGGAGCCGGCGCATGAAGTTGAGGCTCTCAGCGGTGAAGTTTTTATCGGTCGAGAAGATCCTGATGATCTGTTCACGGGAGATCCTCCAGGAGTCGGGTGGGTTGAACTCGCAATGGTCGATGCAGTAGACGTTGCGTTGGGGGAAGAAGTTACGTTGGACGAGGAAGACAAAACCGGCAAACACCAGCGCGACGACACCTGAAGGCGGGAGGGATGATAATCGTCGACCGATAAGTCCACAGTGACCTGCACTTACTGTTGTGTTGCAGCCATCCAAGAGCATCACCATTGGTGACATAGGAGAAGGCAACGGCAACGACGGCCATGAGAATAGCCCACAATATGCGGTATCTGAACAGCAACACTAAAGGTGCGCTCAAGCGTAGTGGGAGAACACCGCTCGAAGGCGGTGGTTACCTGTAGAAGGCGACGGTAATGTAGTCCTTCAAGCGAATGGTCCAAGCAACTCTGTTCTCGAAGGGAACCGAGGTTGTTGGCTCGTGAACCTCCGCAAACATCGGAGTGGCAGGAAGAGAAGCACCTTCAGTGGTGGACGACGACATCGGTGGAGGAAGAGGAACTATCAAGGAGCTCTAACGGGAATCCACGAGTGGACTCGTCGTCGGGTTGTTCAGAGATGGGGACAGAGTTGTGTTTCCAAAGGCCCCTCAGCTCGATCCTTCTAATGGCGGAAGAAGGCAGAATATGGGCACTACAGCCTCGTGGACGAAGACCGATCACGAACCATATCAACACTTGTTGAGGAGGACGCGGCAGAATATAGGATGCTGAGCACGTTTCCCTTCCGCCAGGCAATTCCCGCCCAGGTTCAAATGGTTGTCCATGAAAATGGCGAATCCTGAAAATGGTGAATGGGAAAAAATTACCCGCGAACTCTGATAGTGGTGAAGACACAAGCGCGCGCCATCAGGCGCGCGCCTACGAAATTGTTGACACGCTCCCGTTACAAAGACAAGCGGAGCCCGTCGCTTCGCTCCGGAGTCGCTTCGTGAGGAAGCTGTGGAGTTGATTGAGACGTACGTCAAATACGGGAAGATATAGAGATGGAACTGTGACAAACTTCTCGAATGTGAGTATTTCACGCACGATTATGTTGAGCTCAAATAGAAGTATTAATGCAATTATCATCGGAACGTTGGTCAAGTGGTTAAGGTTCTGAGTTCTGGGGCGAGGGATCCAGGTTCGAATCTTAGGTAATTTCGTAAATTCGTAGCTTCAATCTGAAGTGGTTCTTGCTGGATGTATATGTCAGTCCTACTTGAAGGTTTTGAATGTAGTGATGCGGTGGACAAGTTAGGGCAAGTTGGCTCATTTAGCAGTCGCTTCTGGATAAGTGCTGTATCTGTCTCTATCGTCTAATTCCTTGCTCCTTGTTCCTCATTATCGCTATAGTATGACTAGAACTGTTGTACTACAGTACAACAGTCCTCTCCCGCGGTACTATGAACTCGAACACTTTGAACACATATGAAAATCGCCTGTCGCTACTAGTGTAGTTTTCGACGCTCTTCTCATTCCAAACCTACATTCAGCTTGCATTTTCGTATATGCATACCTGTCACCTTGATAATGCAATGTCACGCTGGCTTCGTTCGGTGCAGGGGTAGCTTCCCTGATTTCTACAGAGACGGCGGATCATCCCGGCGTGCCAAGCGAGCAGACTTTTATTTACCTTCAGCGTTCTCCTGACCAACTTGACACGGCGCTTCCTCATCTCTACTATGCCGCGGCGAGGCCTCAGCATATTCAGTTTCGACGGGTCTGGCATCCCGAGGTATGGTCGAGGGCGGCGGCCTCGAGTGCTCAACAACCGGCGCGACTGGTGAGGCCCGAGGAAGTTGTGGTTCATTGTGGTCCGTTAATTGCATCAACTGCGTCTGTATGCTATCCAGCTTATTGCCCTGAAATCAACAACGTCAACTGAGCTTACCACGAGGACCTCCAAGCTCGGCCTACTTCCTGTTCGAACCGCTGCTGGATGAAGCAAGCACTGCTCTTCGTCTCTGAGAGATTCTCCACTAGATGCGCCTGAGCAACGCCGTGATCGGCGCGTCCGACCATCTGAACCTCCTCCGCTGCACTCACCTCGTTGTCGCTGCAGTTCCTCGTGTGAGTCACGAGGTCACGAGTCGTGACAAACTGTCACGACGTTCAGACTGAGTCTGAACGAGAACATTGGCGACCACGCCGATCCGAGATAACTCAACATCACATCCAGTTTCGACAGGCATTTCATGAGGTCGTGCTGGAGCTCAGCGTTGAGGTTCATTCTCAATCACTCGGCCTTCAGTTTTCTGAAGACGAGGAACCAAGGGTGTAGAATGACCCTGACCTCTCAGCGCATGGAGTGTTCTCATAAACTGAGCGTCGCGAGCGCGTTAACAGACGATATACAACGACAGTGCGTTCAGTACGAAAATGTTGGGGGTTCTCCGAAGCGGGAGAGGACGAGCGACGCAGAGGCCCTGCATGCCTACAGAGAGTGCAGATTTGCAGGCTAGGTCGCTTTCAACCACTACTCGTGCACCCCAAGGGCCCTGACTGTGACCAGTCCCTCGGCTTTCCCTCCACCTACATGCATTCGGATCTCCGAAGCATTGAGTAGCTGCGTCAAGCACTGCATGATGGCAGCCGTACACTCCTCGGAGTGCTGATGGACATTGGAGGTTTGCTCGTAGATGTAGTGGAGGACATCCCGCCTCAGAGGTTCATCGCTCTAACAGAACACAAGGTGGGGTTAAAGTAGACAACGCAAAGGGAGTAAAATTGGGGACAGTAGATCCTGGTCGAGGACGCCCTGAAATCGAAGGTTCCTTGATAACGCACTACAAACCCGCCCGGGACCGCTCCCCAACCGAGCCGATCATTGATCAAACAACTAGTCACATGGAAGGTTTCATACGCTGTGATACACGACGGAGTCCAATACAATTCCACCGCGACAGGCAGTAGTATAATGATATTGCTATACCCCAGCCCCCTTAATACCTCTTTTCGACGCGACGTCCTCCGCGTCAATTTCCGTTGCTGTCTCCTCTCCCTTTCCTTGTGCTGCTTCCGCAGTTATGATGACGGAAGGCGATGCTGCTGAGCTCGTGATAGGCAATTTCAAACCTAGCAAGCACTACCGGCTCTAATCCATCCACTAATCTCCACCTCCCGCTGCAACACTACACCTGGGAATACTCCAGATTCGGCAGGGTAGTACCTTCCCTGGTTCGTGAGGCCCGAAGAAAAATAAAAACTCCCAATCCGCAAACATGGCACAAGATAACTAGAGATAATTGCAGAGCTGTAGAGCGCTTGCAATTCAAGCAAGTCGGTGCAAGACTTGCAATATACGCGAGCTTGTCGTAGGCCACGACTTGTGGTAGTCGGAGGCATTCGCGAAGAAAATAGACGCTGTCGCAACATCCATCGCATTCCCCTCACCCCACCGAGTAACCCATAACTTGACTACGCAGTAGCAAACGTCTATGTGAGGGACTGGCGATAGAAAGTTGGGTTGGTTCGTGAAGGAGTGGTACTAAATTGCCCATATCACTTAATTTTGTTCACTTCGAGGCGGGCGAGATTGTTGTTCACCACTTTCAGGGTTTCACCACTTTTAGTTGGTCAAAAACTCCCAAATACGGACTTTCTCGCCCTTCACCATTTTCAGGATTCACCATTTTCAGGCGGGACCGTTCAAATCACCCCAATGACAGTTCTCTGTCCATTTTTTCGAGGATTTGCCATTCGCATACACCGTGTCACGCCTTGAGTTCTGGAAGTGCCGTTAATGGTGACGTATGCCACCTATCCCTTTGGGCGTGCATCATCTGCAATGGTCGAGGATCCCATCTTGTCGTCGTAGGTTTTCCGTGGTTTCCCTCTCTGAACTCGGCGACCGTCTGCCTCGTCCTGCTGCCATGGTGAACCAGATACCCTCCCTTTTAGAGGCCTTCAAACGCTATGCTAAGGAGCAGGACGTCGAACAGTACAATAAACTCGAAGAAGTAAAGCGAAACTGCCTGGCAATGGCCTCGTTACGCGCCCCGTTCGGCAGGTCATGTTGGACGGCCTGTCCATCCCCGTACTGGGAGACCTGTCCTTCTTGAAGGAGTGCAGTGTAGGCTTCCTCTCCCTCAGCAACTGTCAAGTGGGGGCCATCGACCACCCCTTCCCAGAGGGAACCAAGATTGAGCGTCTCGAATTAAACTGTAGGACCGGGCTCCCACCGCTACTGGGCAGAGAGAGATTATCTCGATCGCCACTTCCGAAATGACCCAAGAGGAGCTTCAGTGAATTTATACGTTTTTCAGCCAACAATTTGGCCGACAAGAAGTCCCTCGAAGGTCTGGGGAATCTCAAGGACAGCCTACAGGAGCTTCATCTAGCCAATAACAAGTACTACTGCTACTAGTACTTTTGACATAGTGTACTAGACCACGGACTGGGTTCGCCTCAGATTCGCCGACTTGGATGCACTCAGCCCTATTCACAGCCTGGTTAACATACGTATACTTAATTTGATCGAGTAAGTAGACTTGTCGTACCCACGGTGACTCTGGGCGTATCAGTAACCCCGTGGGAGGCGTCGAAGATGACACGCAGCTGGCGAAGGCGACGTACCGTGAAGGCCTCCTGAAAGCCCTGCCCAACCTTCAAGCTCTCGATGGTCTTGACAGGAACGTACTATGGCTTGCTGGGAGTGCTGCCTTTGGAGCTGACGTCTGGTCAGGGAGAGCAGGTGGTGTTTGAGGACTCTGAACCGGAAGACGACGAGGAGGAATACTCGAGTGAGTCTGAAGGGGAGGAAGATGGACAGGAAGAGGAAGAGGATGATGAAGAGGAAGACGAGAAGGATGATGAGGTGAATACACGGGGGAGGTCATCAGCGGAGCGTGGCTTTTATGTGTAGGATGAATCGCCACCGAATGCTAAGCGGAGGAAGACTGATGCCGCTGCTGCCGAGTGATAGGCGGATTGTTAAACGTATGATGATGATGATGAATTGGATGTCGATCGAATGCTGGAACGTTTTCATTCTCAGTCAAGCGGGAACCGCGTTCATAAATCGGAGGGGAACTCTCTCCTTTACGACGTTTCCGCCAGGGTCACGTAAGCCTTGGTGCACATGGGAAAAGCCTCATCGGTGGCCAATCTGCTGCTGGCCACCGCTTTGGTCCAATGTCATCGTTGAGTGTCTCGACAGAATAGAGCATGGGCCTAATAGCGTGTCCATCTGTTGCTGCACTTTAGCAGTTCGCCTACTCTAAGCCAACCTTAACGTCGTTAAGTTAACGATTAGTAGGGTCTACCAGGCCTTCAGGGGACGGTAAGATCTGCCACTCTGAGGAACGGTATTGTGCTACTGAGAACGGTATTGTATCGACGAGGGCTTGTATTCGATATCTCGGGACAGTTGTATCGTTACACGGTGTAGGCGATTTCCTAACAGGAGAGGTAGTCCGTGAATCGTCGCAAAAGAGAATACAGCAACTGCTGCTACCTGTGATGGAACGCTAACTTGGGAAAAGGGCTACTACTACAACCCTAGTCAAAATCATCGATGCGAACCGACATCGCCACAGCACAGTGGGCTCATCAACCTTATTGTCGATTAACCAAGGGAAAACCAGCTAACACACAGTAACTCGCTAGGAAAGTTCGACAGTGATAGGGAAGACGGACCAGCCCACACCAGTCGGACTAACGAGCTACATCAAAACAACACGCGCGCAAACTACGAGACAGCACAGAACGTTACACAAATATGCTCAACGTCTTTGTCGGGTGTCTGGTTGAAGTCACAGATGATGGATGACAAGCACTCTGGTAACACAACTCAAAAGGCCAGTGCAGATGGAAGGTTTTACAGGCTTCACGAGGGCTCACCATAGTAACTCTGTAGTGAGAGCGAGCCGCCGTCATAGAAAGGCGAGAGCTATCATCAAATACAATGAGGACGTAGCCTCTAGTTGTTACCCCCGCCGATTCCTCCAGCTAAAGCGTATTATGAGGTAAGATGGTCAATTACGAATGCGAGTTTGGCACTGAGAATACCAAGATTGAGACGGTGAATATGTCAACACCACGTTGACCACATTAAACAGTAAGCGAGCGAGGTTCACAGTTGCAACGTTGCGACTGTCAAGGTTCACAACGCGTTCATCCATCGCGTTTACTGTTCGACGCTTAGTGTAAGTTGCACGTTTTCAAACTCAGGAAGCACCATGAGGAGGCATCACGGGGGTCTATGTGATCCATAGGCCATGGATGGTCGATGTGCTAACAGCAGTATCTATTCAGTGTCTTTCTAATGCCGGAAGGATTATCGAAGAGTGCTTGTCAAGCAGTGTAGAAGTTAGTGTTTACTTGGTATTCAACTTGCAAGCCCAGGGCCCCCGTCATTAGATTGACTACACTGTCACTCGAGCCCGAACCAACTTGAGGCCCCCCGTCTGATTGACGAACAAGACAGGAATCCGATACAGTCCTATACACGAAAGGAGGAAACCTGGAAGAACAGCCTGCTTCCAGGGATCGAGCGACACATTTCTCACACGGAGCTCTGAGCCCTGACGGCTCTGAAGACGTCCGAGAGTTCTGATAAGGGATAAGAAAAATCAACGGTGGATAGTCTCAAAAGTAGTTAACCCAAATACTGTTGGCTGAGTGAACCAACGGTGTGTTGGGACCCTGGCCGAGGGGGGTCCCGTCCGAACGGGCTATGACCTCATGGAGGTACCCAATGGCCCTCTCCACAGCGTCTGGTACGGGATAACCGCGAGCCATAAAGCCAGCAATAGCGCTGGCCAGTGTACAACCAGCGCCACGAGTATTGGTTGTCGAAATCTTCTTATCTGTGAACTCGTAGAACTCCTCATTCTCTCGGCCGTAGAGGACACCCCCGCGGGTCTCCCCATCAGGACAGTCACCGTCAGCCCTCACTAAAACATACTTTGGCCCATACTGAGCCAAGGCTCGAGCAACACTCCTGGCCTCGTCGACTCCGACCGACTCTGCCCTACCGAGGAGACGGCGGGCTTCCGACATAGTGGATGTGACTATTGTAGCGAGCGGGAAGATATGGTCCTTGTACGCAGCCAAGACATCGTCAGCGTCCCTCTGGACGGCGGCGTCGTCTGTAGGCGTCGATGGGAGGACGGGGTCCACGACCAACGGTAAACCGTGGAGCTTCTCGGCCACCACCCGTAGCTGTCGGGAACTCGGTACCGAACCAACCTTCACGACCGACACGTCGAAATCCGAGATAACAGAGTTAATCTGGGCGGCGAGAAGGTTGTCAGCCACCACCTGGACTTGCTGTACTCCCTGAGTGTTCTGGGCTGCTATCGACGTCAACACTGAGGTCGAGTACACCCCAAGAGCCTCCAGGGTCTTCAAGTCTGCCTGATGGCCCGACCCTCCCCCGGACTCACTGCCGCTCACCACCAACACGGTAGGGATTCTCAAGGGCCCACCAGCAGGCCGGCCAATGGGGGCTTCGAAGGAGTCGAAGAAGTCATACTCGAGCTCCATAGCACGCCGGTAGGCTTGACCAACCTCCTGAACCTCGCAGACTCTAACTTGCTTATCCAGCAGGGCTTCCAGCGCCCTGGCTGAAGTGTTGATGGGCTCGTCGGCGTAAAAGAGAAGCCACCTTCGGTAGGGGTGATCCTCGGGTATATCTCTACCAGCCGTCAGCTCCTTGCCGAGCCAAGCGTAGAGTCTAGAGCACGGTATGACAGCGGCTATCATAACCGAGGGACCACAATCCGCCCGGCTAACGTTTAACAAGAAGTCCACATACTTGCGGCAAGCAGCCTCCGGGCCAGTGGCATCCGGGTTGTCGACATAGTGCTGATGGCAGGCCTCCAACTCGCCCTTCACACCCTCTATGAACACCGATAACTCCTTCCCCATGGTGGCAGTAATGTCGCTTTTCGCGATGCAACTCGAGAGAGATCGAACGTAGCCGTTCAAGTAGAGAGTATCTTGAGCCATGTAAGTCTTAAAGGCCTCGGGGTCGAGGGTACCATCAGCAAGGCCTTGAACAAAGGGATGATGTAAACTCATACGGGCAAGGTCTTGGTTGTCCTTCCACAACTTCTCACTCATACCGCCGGCGACGGGCTCCTCATAGAAATTCGGCATTGACGCGAACAGGACGCAAAAAAAGAATGCTGGGCGGCAAGCTAATCAACCCCTCCTTGCCGGAACATGCACTTGAACCCTACTGAAAGGAAATGGCGTCCCTGATAAGTTCAGAGTCAGGGCTGTCATAGTCCGGCCTGGCGTCTGAGTAGATGTCAGAAAGGTCATCACCACAGTCAATCTCCTCATAGACGGACATATGAACTCAACTCTCAAGATAGAGAGAAGGGGAAGCAACTAAGTCACTAAACTAATCCCCTGTCCTGCCGACTATGAACAAGGGACAGCCGCTTCGCACAATCACACTTCACACATCTTGCAAGAACACTGATGGGTGCGAGCGAGTATCTAGTTGATACTATCTAACACCACGCACCCAACGACATCAGCTAAGATGAGTCCCTTTGAAAAAGCTGATAATAGCGAGCAGCTCCGTACAACGAACTTTTCTTGTGAGGAAAGGACGTGAGCGTGAGGAACCCTTCTGGAGGTATGGACGAAGTCGCACACAGTCGGTGAAGTCGGCCGTGTGGGAGATATTCGACACAGGAAGGCAGCGGTAGGATATCAACTGCACAGCCAGCACTAGTATAGGACACTGCTTCTGCCCTCGGGTACTTGAGGCGGGTTGACTCATTCACATTCGGGGAGCAAGACGGCTGTGTCACTGCGGAGACGCGTGGGTCGTGCCGTCAAGTACCCCTTTCCACAGTTATCCACCCTTCCTAAACCCTGCAAAACCGAGGGTGAGAGTAAGCTCGTCATCCTCCAAAGAAGTGGGCGGGCTGGACGTGTCTAGTTGTCGTTACCATAGCGAGGTGTTTAGAGTCGAATACTCGGCGTTCATGGGTATGCAAATCCGGCGCCGCTAGGGTTTCGGCCCTGTTCCGGTTTCGGGGTGCCTTCTCGCGGAACTGCGCTCGCGTCAGCCTGACGCCGTCAGGTTCCGGCACTAGTACGCCCCACTCTCCCTCCCCACTGGGGACTCCCCACACTCAGGGTTTCATCGCTACTGACAGCCCAGACTGGCCGATGAACTCTGATACTTGAAAGAAAGAAACTGCAAGAACCGTCTACTTGCAGAGATCGAGCGGCACATTTTACGCACTCACGGGGAGCTCTGAGCCCTGACGGCTCTGAGAATGTTCGAGAGTTCTGATAAGGGATAAGAAAAATCAATGGTTGATAGTGTTAGAAGTAGTTAACCCAAATACTGTTGGCCGAGTGGACCAACGGTCTGTTGGGACCCTGGCCGAGGGGAGTTCCCTCCGAACGGGCTATGACCTCATGGAGGTATCCGACGGCCCTCTCCACAGCGTCTGGTACGGGATAGCCGCGAGCTATGCAACCAGCAATAGCACTCGCCAGTGTACAACCAGCGCCACGAGTATTGGTTGTCGAAATCTTCTTATCTGTGAACTCGTAGAACTTCTCGTTCTCGCGGTCGTAGAGGACACCGCTGCAAGTCTCCCCATCAGGACAGTCACCGTCACCCCTCACGAAAACATACTCTGGCCCATACTGAGCCACGGCTCGAGCAACACTCCTGGCCTCGTCGACTCCGGCCGGCTCTCTCCTACCGAGCAGACGCCGGGCTTGCGACAAAGTGGATGTGATTATCGTAGCGAGCGGGAAAATATGGCCCTTGTAGGTAGCCAAGACAGCGTCAGCATTCCCCTGTGCGGCCGGGCCATCTGGAGACGTCAACGGTAGGACGGGGTCCACGACCATGGGTAAACCGTGGAGCTTCTCAGCCACCACCCGTAGCTGTCGGGGACTCGGTACCGAACCAACCTTCACGACCGACACGTCGAAATCCGAGATAACAGAATCAATCTGGGCTGCGAGGAAGTCGTCAGCCACCACTTGAACTCGCTGTACTCCCTGAGTGTTCTGGGCAGCTATCGATGTCAACGCTGAGGTTGAGTACACCCCGAGAGCCTCTAGGGTCTTCAAGTCTGCCTGATGGCCCGACCCTCCACCGGACTCGCTGCCGCTCACCACCAACACAGTAGGGATTCCCTGCACTCTACCAGCAGGTCGACCCAATTCGCCACCGAACGCGTCGAAGAAGTCGTACTCGAGTTGCATAGAGCGGCGGTAAGTTAGAGCGACTTCCTCATATTCGCATGCTTCAACCTGTTTGTCCAGAAGGGCCTCCAGCGTCTTCGCCTCGATGTTCACAGCCTCGCCGGCAAAAAGAAGGAGCCAGTCCCTGTAGGGGTGCCCCTCGAGAATATCTCTATTGACCGTTAGCTCCTTCCCGATCCATGCGTAGAGTCTTGCACAGGGTATAAGGGCTGCTACCATCACCGACGGACCGCAATCAGCTCGGCCAATGCTCAGCAGGAAGTCCACGAACTTGCGGCAGGCGGGCGCTGGACTGTCGACCTCCGGGCTGTCGATGTAGTTGTGATGAAGGGCCTCTGCCTCCCTCCTCACTCCCTCTAGCAAGACGAGTAGGTCCTTCTCCGTGGCTGTTACGTCACTCTTGGCGATGCAGTAGCACAGGGCTCGTATGTAGCCATTGAGGAAGAAGGAGTCCTGAGCCACATAGTGTTTGAACGCCTTCGGGTCGAGGGTACCATCACCGAGACCTTGAACGAAGGGATGATGTAAACTCATACGGGCAAGGTCTTGGTTGTCCTTCCACAACTTCTCACTCATACCGCCGGCGACGGGCTCCTCATAAAAATTCGGCATTGACGCGAGCAGACAACTGACCACAAAGCGACCCTCTGTACGTTCCGCCTGCAAACTCAGCACAGCAAAGCTCGAGATATTCGCTCAATCGGCAGCATGGGTGTTCGGCAGCAGCCTTGCTCGAGCAAAGAACGATACTGTTTCTCTTGGGCGCCCTCGTTTCGATTGAGGTCGCCGACTCGAAGCCCCTGATGGCCAACCTCGATTCCCACGGCAGTGACTGCACCATTGAAGACGGAAGGCCGACGGCGACCAACATCAGCACAATGATGATGAGGTGGGCAGCTCGGAAAGCCTATATTCTACAGTTCAACTGCGAATGGGACAACCTACGACCCTGGGGAGGGGCAACAGCGCGGGAACTCCCCTCCGACGGTAGTTCACCACTAGCGTCTTTTGTGTTTCACTGTGCTCTCTGTGATCCCTCTTCATTGGCTCGTGTCCCACATGAGTGGGCATGGCGTACGGGGTGTGCGGGACTCTGTGTCACCTCGCGGCGGGGCGGGTGTGCAGTGGAAAATTCAGCACGCAAGAGAGTCAAGGTGCTGCCAGCAGCAACCAAAATCAACGAGAGACTCCGCTATGGACGTAGGTTCGTACAGGGAAGAACTTCAACGAAATGGTGCACATGTGCAATCCTAGACGGAAGTCTGGATGCCGCGTCGCGATGTCAGTGATGAACTGCGGCGGACACTAGCAGCTTCGGAGGCTAACTGAGTGTGATGGACGAAGCTTCTCCCAGCAGGGAGTGAGTTCTGCTGGTAGGTAACGATTGAGACCTTTCGAAAGGAGAACTCCAACCAGCCCACATGACAATTGGTGAACACAAAGCATATAGATTGATGAGACTATCGTAAAGAGGGAGGCGAGGCCACCTCAGCCTAGGAACTCAGGGGAGGCTACTCTTCCTCCTCTGCCACTGGTGTGCCGTACTTACGGGCTATGACCGGCGCCAAACCGATGTATCTGACATTCACGCTGGAGCCAGGAGAAAGCCACCGTGGGCCCTTACGTCTGAGGGGTGAGGTTCTCGAGTCCCTTCACGCCAGGCTTATCCTCCCCGATTTCACGGGCGATGTTCTCGGTGAACTCCCTCATCGAGGTAGCGTCAATCTCACGACCACGGAGTGAACTCCTTCAGACGTTCGTAACTGGGAAGGGAAATGTGGACAGTCGCACGGATGGGTGACTCTCGTACGGCCTCTCGAGTCCGTATCTTCTCATCAGTGTCTGCACAGCCTCTCCAGTGACCGCCCAGTGCTCCTCCAGCTCCCGATTGGCGACAGGGCCAGACACCATCACCTGAGCGACAACGTCTTCGATAGTGTTGGCTTATAATAGCCATCTACCTTGCTAAGGCCCTTGATGGTGGAGTCAATGGCGATGATGGTGTGGGCGAAAGCGGACCCAACAGCGCGCTGCACAGTGCCTGCAAGACCCTCGATATGCCCGGCAAGGAGCACGCAGGGTTGGCAGCCTACTGTCAGTGAGATCTCTCTGCATGCGGGAGATGGGCAACTTAGTCGAGAAATGATGCAACATGGAGATCGCCACGCCACAGTTGCCCTCGGCGTTCTCGAAGTCGATAGGGTTGACCTGAGATCCTTCGATGTGCGCACGTGAAAAGATTCTCTGATCTCACCTTGTGGGGCATGGTCGAGGATCCAACTTCGCCGGCGATGGTACGAAGGCCCAAAACTCCGCGCATGATATACCTAACGAGGGCATGCACTACTCGCTGATATATCAGCAGCATAATCACAGCTCCATCATAGGCATCGACAAGTACAAAGATTCTCTTAGAGTTCTCTCCCAAGTCGAGCAAATAACAATTTTCCCGCAACCGCTGAAACGACTATCGATTGAGGTATGAATATTCGAAAAGCGGTAGGGATCAAATGGCGAATATTCACTCATCATGAATGAACGGAAACCCGTTGTGGTGACACTGACTGCTCCAAATCCGCCACCGCTACCGAGTTGGCTTACATCCAGAAGTCCCGACATAAGTCGATAATGATGGTGTTCATTCTAGCTACAGTGTCGCACATCTCCGACACATAATCGTGGTTCTCAATCTGGGTTGACACCGGCTGCCAGTTGAGACCAAGATGGTCTTCCACCTAATACCACACCATGCCCACCACACCCTTCACAACGATCATCCCTACCAGAGTTCTGGACACTTCGAACCAATCAACATCAGGATAGGCGATAATGTGGGCGTTGTAGTTGGCCGTGGCGCCGTTGAACTTGCCCATCACTTCAACCCTCTCCAGGTTCTTCAACTGCCTCTTCAGACGGTGGCTGCGGATACAACAGCAATGACGGCGATTCCAACTGCCAGTGACGATTATTACACGAAAACTGCGCACTCCTTGCCGAAGGTGGTTGGGGTCGCAGGCTGGCCATGGGTGAGCGCCAGGAGGGGCGTGTCAGCGTACTCCTAGAACGTTAGTATGAGATTGGCGGCATCCTCGAAAGGGTATTACTTGCGAGAGCTCAGCCAACTTGTTGATGAGAGATATAAACCTCGATCGGAGCACTTTCTCCCGGGCCTCAGTGAACATGAGGGCGTAGGAAAGGTTGTTGATGTCCTCGCTCGTGCCTGACGATGGGCGCCCAAGCTAGTCCGAGGCACTACTATCGATGGCTACATGCGAAATGAGTGAACTCAGTAAGCTTGGCAAGAGTCGGGTCGCCAGTTGAGTGAAGCTTCTCCTTAATAAGATACTCCACAGCCTTCACATCGTGGTTGGTTGTGCCTGATACCAACTCGACTTCAATGGATCATCATCAGTGCAGACCCGAGAAGCAGAATATCAACGACAATCTAGTAGCGTTATCGAAAGATACGATATGCCACTCGCCTACGTTCAATCTCTTTAACTCTGAGGCCATCGGCAACAGTGAGGTCGGAGGCGATAGCGGAGAGCTTGGCCCGCTGCTCCGAGGTCAGACTAGGGACCTGAGGATGAATCTTCGCGAACTACGATTAACATGCTCGGCACTACCTCTGGGAACTCCGAGCGATCACTCATCAACTTCAGCCACTCGACCTCGACGCGGACGCGCTGACGTATGAGCCCAAACTCGGAGAAGATGTGGTTGAGGTCGGTGCCTGCCGGGAAGGGTGATGGCAGAAGGCCCAGGCATCCTCATCTTCTTACACTTGTTGGCGTATCTTCCATCAACAGGGCGAGATGCAAAGCAGCCTATGCTCTTGCTCAGTAGTAGCCATCGGAGTGGGGCAGAGGATGAGGAGGAGAAACAAAACACTAACACGTCCGAGGATGGTTGACGATGAACTCAACAGGCCATATGGACAGTAGTAGTATTTACCATCCCTCCTTGCCGTCGAAGCCAGTGAATCCAGTAAGAAGGAAGACAGGGAAGTACCTGAGCCGCACGAGCATGCTCTCAACAGCGGGCAAACCTCCTCCCCTACGGTTTCTCTTCTATCTGGGAGCACCAGTTCCAAGCACTAGTGAGCCTTCCATCAATACAGCTTCCTGAAGTGGTGAAGATGTGGTAGGGAAGGGTAACAGAGGTGTTGCTGTTATTACCAGCATCGAAGAAGTTGTCACCACCCGAGCCATCGAACGCATGCCGGAAGAAATCGGAGAGGATAATCCGATGGAGATTCTCAACCTGCTCAGCGACCGCGCGCCACGAAATTGCGATTGGCCAGCCTCAAGCCTGTGTGACTCACCCCGCCGAAGCTCTTGACCAAGTTGGACATGCCCGGAGCATCCTTCATCTCAGCTATCTTATCCAAGCAAAGAACTAAGGGGCCCAGAATGCGTGGGACCTGAGCGACGACAGTACCACTCCATCACTAACTCTCCTCCTCATCCACTCGCCTACCTGAACGTATTTATCAATAAACATGAGGGCGTTGGGGACGTTGTGATCTCCTAGATGGACGATCGTGCCTGGTCAACACGAAGCATACGGGAGTTGGGGAAGGAGTGGTAGGACCCACTTCCAATCCATCTGTCGCCTAGCTGTCGTTGGACCCTTGCTACGATCTGTCGCATGGCTTTCATGACCTGATGCTTACGATCACAGCAAGAGTGATGATGATAGTACCACTACCTTCGGGCTCTTCTGAACTCTATGGAGCCCCTGACCAGTCTGTTGCAGGGTGTAGGGGTTGGCAGGATCCAACAGGTCCTCTTCGGCTAGATGCCACAGTCTGTACATATCACTGATGACCTGAGGACTTCACTCAGTGCGCCAAGGCATCCGAGGCTAGGAGGACTACCTCCCTCCATAGGGTGAGACTTTGCAAAACAAAATTGTACTGGCGAATGTGGGAATGAGTCAATCTAGACCCCTCCGTGCCCTCCTGGATGGCCAGGGATATGTTATACCTGACTGTAGCAATGGAACCCACAGATTATGGCAACACGGTATCACTTCCCCGTCACATCCACATCGATCCTATCGGGCGAGAAGTAGTGCTGCATGTACTGTATCATCCTATCGCAAGGCAGCCTATTGAACCGCAGATAGGTGCCTAAGGGAGCCTCATGGTGGTTGGTAATGTGCCGATGGTCGCCTTACTGTGGTCCCCTAGAGCGTAGATACACTGCTCGATATCCTCCTGAGTCAGCTGGGCACCACCGGCCTCTTCATCGTCCATGGCGTTATCCTCGGCATCACCTGGGCGACAGCATTCCACCCGGGTTCAATTCTAGGTGAGAGTATCTTACTTGAATCATCATCATTACGACTCGAGAACATGTAGGAGAAGTAACCACCAAAGTGCCCCTTGTTCTTCTTCGTTCTCGTCCCCTTGGCGCAGTACTTCCGCGACAGCTTCCTAATAGCGCTCTCCTTCTGAAAAGCGAGACCCGTAGTGACCGATCCACCAAGTCGAAATATTCTCAGTATAACTGCAATATCAAAGCCACGGAGACCCCCAATTATTACAGCCCTGATGTCACGTTGCACTTCCCCTCTGGACCTGCCCTCGCTGTAAATCTCCCTGGTAGCCACCTGACGCATGCAAACAGCCATCATCGTCATCCACCATAGCTCAGTATAGAGTATCACCTCTAGCAGAGGGTCATTGAGCATCTTCAACGCCCGGGGACTGGCTTGAAGGGTCGAGTACACAGTCTTAACAGGCTCTATCACGCCGATGTGCTCGAACAGCCCTACCGTGTCCGGACGGACCTAAGGGAAGATCGATCACCACTCGAGGAGCGTCTTCTATCCCCTACAGTGTCCATGAGGAAGTAGATGAGTTTGCCATAGGTTGACCTCATCCTCTCAGGGTTGAGCAGCTTGTATCTTCGACTGATCTCGAAAGCCTTCCGATAGAAGTTGCCGTAAGCGGCGTAGTCCCGACTCTTCACTAGAGCTGCCCCTTTGCTGTAGTCCTCCGCCACCACCAGGCCGTTCAGAATCGCACACATTTGACGTGCTCGGATGGCCATCTGGCGGGCAGGGCTCACATGAGGAGGAACTGGACATCGACTTTATCCGTGTAGTCGGCAACCTGAGGGATTCGGTAATCGCCAATACCACTCCTTCAACGCATCACCTGCATGGCACTCTCAACTAGCCGAAGTAGTTTCCGCTCATCGTAAGTCAGCCTGAAACGATTCATCCACAAGTCAAGCGACTCAACCAGATCCTACCTTATCGGCACCCATTTGGCCCGAGCAATCATGGAGGCCTGATCATCCACCGAATTCACACCGACCTCATCCGCCGATTCGTCCGACGCTTCCACACCCTTGTCTAAGACAGGCTAACCTCCGAGATGCAAGATCGCTCGAAGACAGCCCAGTACCGGCGTATTGGTCCAGCTCTGCCTCCCTTTCCTCCTCCGCGCTTGCATGCATCACGGTGTCAGAAGTCAGCTCCTCTGGGGACATGAACAGGTATACCGGCAAGCTCAGCCACCTGTAACCTGATATACGCCAAGATTGGGTGGAACCTCCGACCTATTCCACGCCAGCAGCCGTCTTTCCCTCGCTCGACTACTTGTCTTCCGCTTGAGCAACGCAATAGTTCGTCATTACCTCTCACTCTCCCCACAGCTCCGAACATACCCCTGCACAACAGCTACCAAGTCGCGGTGCTTCATGTTGGACACCAACGTGGAGAGATCCCCCTCGGCGGCCGATGGGCTCGCTCCTTCTCGTGAATCGACTTCCATCGCACGCAATCAACTGATGAGCATCAGCCAGTACTACGGCATACCAACTCTTCCCAACTAGAACTAGACGCAACAAGGCACATAAGATGTGAAATATGTGTGGTGAAGTAATGGTACAAGAATCCACTACTATTACTTATTGCCTATCACCAAAAGGCCAAGGGTTACCGAGGGTACTTTGGCGACGGCAACCGGTAAAGAAGAGTTATAACTTTTCGAGCAGTAGAATCAAGAAGAACGTGATTATGAGATGATAGGTCGCAGGTTGCAATAGTGTTGTGGATCCAAAAATGACCGATGCAATGGTCAACTAGCTCTTATCCGATGAGCCCAACAACAATCTGTATAAGAATAAGAGGAGACACTCCAAAGAAGGCAGGGAGAGGGAGGAAATCAATCACAAGAACTGTCCTCGGTCTTCTTATCGTCGTTTTAGTGAGTGATGATGATCATCGACGCGGTCACGCATGAGTGCGATCGTTTCTCAAAACCGTGTTGACAAAACGCTTCAGCGAATCTTTGGTAGTGTACACCAGGCGAGCTTGCTCTAATGCAGCTCTATCCCTCACGGCATCCTGTACGGTCTTCCGCAGAGGGGCGTAAACTCTCTCACGATCAACGTAGATGGCGGCGATGTAACCGCCTCTGTTTCGCCATACTCCTCGTGGTGGATTGTCACCCTTCTTCACTCGAGCACTCGGGCTCCTACCAACCGACCGAGCCCGTGGAGATCTCTTCGCCAAGTCGTGTGAAACACGCAGACCGGCCAGAACAGCGGACGACTCCACAGCTCCTTCCACTGCCTTTAAGGCATCAAATGAAAGGTCCATAGGAGACTCCATCATGGAGAGAGGGCAACCACCAGCGCGACCAGAATACACTGACTGCGCCACATTGGGATAACTCGACTTAACATGCTCACCAAGTAACGGGAAGGATGTGCTCGAGTGGGACGTGGTAGAGGTGTCAACAGACAACGAGTCTTTGAATGTTGTAGCTGTTGAAGTGGCAGTAGGCGACAGAAAAGTAGTAGGCCGTTCATTGGAGTCAACCGGCACCACAACCGCGGACAGCAGTGAGCGTCCTAGATCCAAAAGGAAATCGTCATCCTCCCTCGACTCGCTAGCGGCAACGTTCATAGAACTTAGAGGATATCTTTTTCTAGACGATCTCAAGCTAGCTAGCGAATGACTAAAAGTCTTTCAGCTTTGAGTATGACGATTAGCCATCGCGGTATACGCGTTGAGGAAATGCAAGATTGCAAGATTCATCAAAATCAGCAGCGGCGCGACCTTCGCAACTTCGCAAATTGTTGTGAACTTTCATCTTATTATTATTCGAGCGTGAGTGAGATGCCTCCTGCCCCTAAGGCTGTTAGGACTGCTGGAGGATCTCATAAAGCCAGCTGGAGCAAGAAGGTACCACACAT
Source organism: Perkinsus olseni (assembly GCA_013115135.1). NCBI lineage: Eukaryota > Perkinsozoa > Perkinsida > Perkinsidae > Perkinsus > Perkinsus olseni. The sequence continues at coordinate 66,148 of JABANP010000125.1, read as the reverse complement.
CTCCTTACTGCACGCCGATAGTACCACACTCATCGTCAGGTCCTGTTGTCAGAGGACCCGGGAGCTGCTGCCTTGGACAGGTAGGCTTTGGAGTGGTATCAACAAAGAGGACTGCCGCTGGCGTTCAGTAACGACCCCAACTATGATGAGATACTGGATGGCGAGTATAACCTGGACATCTACGAATGCGGTACGACCTTTCGAACTGTGCGTCAGAGGGCGCCTAGCTACGCCACAGGGCATGTTAATATTGAAGAGGCCAAGTACTACTACCACGGCCGAGGCTTAGTTTGACAACGACCGTTCTCGCAGGCTCTCCCTGCCGGAATTCCAAAAGAAGTTATCGGGTATCCTCCATGACTACTTCGCTAGCAAAGATGCAACAGCGGCTGTGGACGAGATCAAAGACCTCGACTGTAGCCAGACGTTGAAGACAGGATAGTGTAACTCTGCTGCATGCAGGTTCTATGTACCACGATGAATTGGTATATCGTACCATTAAGATTGCCCTGGATCGTAATAAAACTCGGCAGTAACGAGGGTCGACCTTGGATGCCTCAGATGAAGAATCGTGCCAAGGGCTAGCGTCATCGCTGCTCACCCTGCTCTACTCGGCTCATGTCGTGACGCAATCTCAGAATCAGAGAGCCTTCGAGAAGCTCATCGAAGTGTGGGAGGATCTCAGCATCGACGTGAGAAACCCTCCTACAGCCGGCGCTATGGGTAGTGCTGTGGTGGTCGTCAGGTCCCCAACGCACCCGAACAGATCTTGAAGTTCTTAGATTGTGCTTTGTGCGACGGTATTGTTGCTGACAACTTCGTTACTAGGCTGCCGGAGAATCTTCTGAGAAAGGTAATAATACCAACACCACCATCACTCTCACTGCCAAGGGAAGATACGTGATGCCGACGCCTCGGAGTTCATTGATGTCTACGAGCAACTTGACGAGTTGAAGAAGTTCAAGGAGCATGCTAAAGTGATGAACCCACTTGGCGCAGTCTTCCTTCTTCACTATCACTCTGCAGGCAATTCTAGTGGACTACTTCGCTTCTCATGGTGGAGGGGGCGCTGAGGAAGTCGGCCAGAGTCTGCTAGCATTGGAGAAGCCGGGCATGCATCATGAGTTCGTAAGTCGATGATAACCTCTACGCTGTCAGTCCATGGCTGCCTTCAGGTGCGATCGGCCCTGCAGCTGTCCTTCGATCGTGATGTCCGCACCCGGGCTGAGGTCATTCAACTGTTGGCAGATCTTAGAGACAAGCGAGTTCTCACTGATGATGATCTTTCTCTTGGCTTCGGCAGGATGCTCGGTAGTCCAGCTCTGCCATCTTCTTCTCACCAGTCCAGTCATCGTGTCCTTTAGGTTCCCTCGAGGACTTCACTTTAGACTGCCCTGGGGCTCCGGACATGCTTTCTGGCCTCATCGTCCAGGCGGTGGTGGAGGAGTTATTACCTCCAGCATTCTTAAAGAACAGCCTTAGGTAGTCGATACCGCGCTACTCGTCATAGTCGTCACTGATTTGTCTCAGACTCCGTACAGGAAACGATGTTGGTATCAATTGCGTGAGGCATGCTATCAGCGTGTTAGATAGCGAGAGAGTATGGCGTCAACGCCATGAGAGACATGGACGATTCAACCTCGCCGGCAGCCCATGTAGTGCTGATGATGACGACCTCGGTAGATGTGCTAGGGATTAACTACTCTGTTCTGGGCCGACTGCTATGCATCATTTTAGCGAACAAGAATAAAGTCGAATTTGCCGCACTCGAGGAGGAGGGTATCAGGAAGTGGAAGCAAGAGTTGAGGAATGCCATTATCGAGTAAGTTGGTGGTAGAATCTCTCCTGGCCCTCAGCTGGAGCTCCCTAGGTACTTCTGCAGCGCTGATGGCGACGAGTTTTGTAGACTAGCAGCAGAATGGGACATGTCGTCTGAGCAAGCGGCCATCATCGTGAAGTACATTCTAATAATGGCCATGGAGCGTACGGGAGAGCAATGCCTCATGGCGGGTAGGCGATGTACTTGCTAACTACCTTAGTATTACTGCTGTTGTTAGTTGATCTCTTGTGCCATTGTGTATTGGTACGAGAAGAGCTCTCCAAAGACGACATAGTCAATGGGTTCAAGCTCATTATGAGCAACATTTCCGACGTCAAGTTGGACATTCCCGATGCGGGTAAGTGGTCCCCTCGGTATCAGCGGCTGCATCGCTCAACTATCTACCAACCATCGCTCTCTTCATCCTGAGTTCCGTAAAAATCGTTGAACTGAAAAGTGAATGAATTCATGCAGTGAGTGGATAGATTGTGATATAAGTTGGCTATCGCGGGGAAGGCCTTTTAAAAGTCAATGGTATTCTCAGTTGACATGCTGCGCGCTTTCCGCCGTCTCTGTATCAAGCGTGGTATCCTCGAGCGCACGGCCCCTGAAGTTGCTGATGCCGATGATGATGCCGGTGAAGCCGCCGAGCAGCAGCAGCAACAGGATGATGATCAAGATCAATCCAAGTAGATCATTTCCGTAGCAATCCGACTTTTGAATAGTTCCCGGCGGAGCGTTGTCGTCGTCCTATCCAAAATTTTATTGATACACACTGCGGCCACCTGGGGTTAGTCCATCTCTAATGATAAGATGGTTCCTGTTCCCTATGGTGCGCTGCTGCGGCCACCACCCCACCCTCGTCGCAGTTGTACGTGTCTCTCATCATCTCTGAGTATTCAGTCATCATCCTTTCTCGTGTTGTGTTGATGGCTCCCGGTGGTGTTGGTGTATCGTGAACACAGTAGTTTAATATTATTTACTATTGACAATATCAATTCCTCTTTCCGAACGTCGTCATCGCCTGGTCATCAGCATCAAGGCCGCTAAGCTGGCAATAGCAGCCGGCTTTTCCTCCTCCCCCTGCACGGATCTCTCCTCAACTTGCAGCAGCTCTTCCTCATCTTCGTTGGAAGACCACAAACAGGTGCTGTTGGAGCATGAGGACGACCCTCTGGTGGATCAACTTGCCGTAGAGGCATGGGCTTTTGCTAGGCCTTTCTACCAGCTGGTAGCTACAGGACCTCCTCTTTTTACTAAGTCCCCCGATCCAAATTGCATACCCGAATGGCTGGTGGAGTCACCACAGAAGCTAGCCATCCAAGGCGGCCGTCTTCTTACCTGCGATCTGGTCCATGATCGGATACTGTCTACTTCCATTCTGGCGCCCTATACGGACACTAGAGTCTACGCCACGGTGAGCAAACCCCTAGGGCTGTGTGCTGATACTGTCGGTGGTGGTGTCTTCTGCACTCTCATGGACGAGGATAATGTCTGCCTCCTAGATCCTGGGGATGTCGAGCCATACGCTGTGGTTGGCCCCGGCGTCGATCCAGACTCCGAAGAGCATGATCTCACTGAGCCTAGGGCCGTACAGATGTCCAATCGAGGAACCGTGTTGTGGGTTTGCGATTCGGGCAATCATCGTCTACTGCGAGTTGATCGGAGTACCTTTACTGTCACGTCGGTCTGTGAGGATATCGGTCTGAGGTGGCCGGAGGATATCTGCATCTGTGCCGACTCCTCGGTCGCTGTGGCTGACACTGACAACGACCGTGGTGCTCGTTTACACCCCTCGTAATGATTGTGATGATGGTGGGTTAGTACAGGAGGTGCTCGGCCCTTCATCAGGACCGATTCAGCTGCGAGGGCCGGGTGCGGTCGCCAGTGACCCTGTGAGGAAGGTCCTCTACGTGGGGGACTCCTATAATGGTCGTATCGTCTGCTGTCCTTATGAGGAGGAGTGTGATGAGGGTAGCAGCTGCAGTGCTGCTGGACACGAGGGAACTAGTGTCATAAAACCTCTGCAGAATTCCGAAGATCTAGTCGATGCTGCCGACACAGGCCGACGCTGCTGCGATTCTACCCCTATACTACGGTTTGGCGAGCCCTTCGTAGTAGCCGAGAATGTGGGAAGAATAAGCGGCATGGCGGTTGATGAAGGCACAGGGGACGTATTTGTCAGCGACCGTGTGAGTCACGTCGTGCGCCTACTAAGTCCGATGTACTATTGATGCTGGTGGTCGTCATCATCGCCACCACCAGGGATCATTCCGTCTATCATTACCATTATCTCAGTAATAATAGTAGTCATAATATTGTTACGGCACCATTCTACCCCATCCTATATTGACAGCTATTTCTACAACACCTAAGTTTCTTATGATCACCTCTCACGAGCGTCTTGTTTACAATCATCTGGAGGGGGATGGTAACGGACGCTGTCTTGAGCAGTTACTCACGATATGCCTTCGGCCGTCGCCGTCACAGACGATGGGCGAGGCTTCAATGGCCAATTCAAGAAACTGTATCGAGGGAATGTTATGAGCCAGTTGAGGAAATACAAGATGGGCAAGATCGATCTAGATCAGCTCGAGGTGAGGAGTTCAGTACCGAAGGCTGACCTTATGAAAGTGGTTAGTCTTGACGGCGAGGAGCTGGCACATGCAGTAGAGCTGATGTTGGCGGAAGTGAATGAACGTAATCGATCAGCAAGGCGAGCGCACAATAGAGAAGCCCATGATGCTGAGGTCGATGGCATCCTCGAGTACTGTGAGGATCGTCTACCGGCGAGCGTGTCGGTCAGGAGAGTGGAAGAGTCGGAGCGGGCGCCGATTGACTGGAGCCGGTTGCCGAAGCACCTCATGCCGGAAATGATGAACATCAGTCTTTATTACCACTTGAAGCGGGGGGACTATGAAGGTGCAGCTCTACGCATCAATCATGGCAAGAGGAAGCGAGCCCAGATAGAGCATATGGTCTCCTTGCTGAGGTCCCAGGTTCGATTCCCAGGCTCGGAAAGTCCTCGGGTGAAGATTGTGGATCTCGGCGGCGGTCGTGGAGATCTTGCCCTCACCATCGCCCATGAATTCCCCACCTCTGACGTCACAGTACTCGACATCAAGGAGATTTCCGTCAAGCAAGCCCTGTATCGAGCTGAGAAGTTAGGCCTCTCCCATCGCGTCCATGGTACGGTGTGTGACCTGTCCCAGTACGACGTTTCCGCTCTGGGCTTTGACGTAGCTGTTGGTCTCCATTGCTGTGCTGGCCTCTCTGACGTCGCCATCGACCTCTGTGAACGCAACGCCCGCCATAGACCCACGACCCTCATCGCCTGTACTTGCTGCTTTGGCAAGATGAAGCAGTGGTTCGGCCCTGAGGGTGGATTCTGCTACCCTCGGACCCCCTCTCCTTGATGTCCCTCTCGACCGCTATGAGATGCTCTGTCAGACAGCCGAGGATGACCGCCGTGGTTCCATCAGTCGACGAGCGAAGCTCTTCATTAACCAAGACCGTATCAACGCCGCCCAGGAGAGGTCGTCCACTAAGGACTCACCGGCTCCCCGGCTGATCTCAGCGGAGATTGTGGAGCTCCCGCCTGTGCATAGCTTCAAGAATGAAGTGCTCCTAATGACCTGGGCCCCCCAGCAGCCCTCCCCTGGTGGTTAGCTTGTTTCTCTCGCCTTGTATGGTCGTTCGGTTTGGGTCAATCAAAGGCAGCTACATGAGTGATAACAACACAGTTCTCTCGAAATCTTCTTCGACCCGCCCATGGCAAGCAAGAACGCGCCTACCACCACCACCCAGGCTGATGCCTCTCCTCCGCCTGCATCTCCCTCCGACGCCCCAACCACAGCAGCAGCGCCGTCGGGGGAGGCCACGGTCCACATACCTCGATCGATAGCTCACTCAGAGGTGGCAGTTAACAGACACAAACGGTTGCAAAAGACTAAGCTGTGCAAATACGGCGAGGACTGCGCGTACGACAAGCACTGTCAGTCGTGATGTCTATGGTGCCACTAGCCCTCTTTGGAAGGTACCGAGCCATCGGCCGTTGCTTCTATGCCCACTCTATTGAAGAAGTGCAACCGCGACCACCGAAGACTGACGAGGAGGTCAGCGGCCGGTCGATCGCGTTGCCTGCAGCTGATCAATCTCAGATCGCTGCAGAGCACGCCGAGACCATCCGCAACATCGCCATACAGGAGCAAGCTGCCGCCATGCTTGCTGCCAATCCGTGGTGCAACCCTCAGATGGCCGCCCTGGCTGCCACCTCTATGGTACATCGCCGTCCCTCCCTCGCCGTCACCATCCATGCCTTCAGACTGGCTTCCCGACCATGCCCGCCGCCTACGGTGCCTCGGCCACTACCACGGCCTACTGGGCTGCCCTCCTCGCACAGGCTGCCACGGCTGGTGAACTGGCTAGAGTAAATCTTCTGCCCTCAACGGCGCAGTTGCAACCCTATGTCCTCAGGCCGCTGGCGCCACAGCCATCCCGAGCCCCCAGCTTCTACCGACCGACCTGATGGCTGCTGCTGGTGTCTCGAGCACCTCCAGCTCGCCTATGGATTCTTCGGGATTGCTCGGGGGCTTCCCTGGACTCCCTCCCGCAGGTTCCCTCGACTTCGCCCTTCTGGGGCTGCAGAGTACGGTCGGTTGGTCCTCACGCGTTGTGTATCAGCCTCGGTTGTAGGTGGGGACGGTTTACTTCCGACTGTCGGTGCCCCGGCCCCAACGACGCCAGCTCCTCCCGTCCCGGTTAGCAGCAACACTCTAAGGTGAGCCCGAAAATCGAATATCGTCCCAGTGTATCTCTCCTATCAGCTCTCTCCTACTCTCGAAGCCCCCGGGATTGGTGCCTCTCGGTGAGACTCCTGATGCTTCGTCAAGGGCTCCCTCAGTAGATGCCCGTGAGCCCGATGCCAGCAACGCCCGTACGTCGGCAACACCACTTGGCGGGCGGCTATTGAGTTGTGTTCTTCCATCAGATGACGGTTTGGAGACTCAGAGTGCCTTTGGTGGCAACAGGGACCTGTCCAGTCTTGGGGTGTGCATGACCCATAAGTAACCTCCTTCGACTCAGCTGTGCGTCCATCATGCTCATGCAGGTCCAAGTCGAGCTAACCGGCTACTTCCTTTATTGTACTGAAGGTTCTCACTATTATTAGTGTCCACGCTACTGAAAGTAGTCGTATGAATCCATCCATATGGATTACTATCACTTGCCATGCCCGACTCTCGACTCTTGTCGTCTGCCCACTCGACCCTCGTACAGCGGCAACACCTTCAAGTACGCGATGTCTATGATAATAATACGATGCTTATTAATGATGCTTATTTTTATATCACTAGTTGTTGTAGTAGATCATCTCTGTATGCACGAACAACAGCAGGAGCAGCAGGTAGCAGCAGTAGTAGTTGCTTTGATAACAGTGAGGGAGAAGGCTTTGTATTAATAATCTGTGTGTGTATTGGTGACATTACTGCAGCGGCTAGTGCTACTACTACCATCACGACTACATCCTCACCGTCTCTTCGGTGATACTACTACTACTATGCTGCTGCTATTATACATGATGGCATGGACTGTGTGTGATTCTGTTGAAGCAGCAGTATGGGTACATCTGCTAGTGATGGCTGAAACACGATTCTTGAGTTTGTTAATCTGGCGACATCCGTAGTGGTGCAGCTTGGATCGTCATCATAATGAGCGACCAGGACCCTCCAGTCCCAGTGACTCCTTTGAGCCTACCTCACACCGGCTATTACGCCGAGGAGGGGGTCCACATCCCTAGGGCAATTGCCCACTCGGATGTTGCTATAACGCGACACAGACGGTTGCAGAAGACCAAGCTCTGTCGCTATGGAGAGCATTGCACGTAAGCTTGCCAAGTGCACGCGTCAACCTCGGATACCTTTCTCGCAGATATCGTCCCCTTGGACGATGCTTCTATGCTCACTCAGAGGAGGAGCTCAAGGAACGTCCACCCAAAACCGAAGAAGAGGTCAGTGGCACTAAGAGTCAATCTGGCTTGAGTAGAAGCCTTCCAGATTCTAGCGGAGCAGATGGAAGCAGCCCACAACATCGCCATGCAAGACCAAGCTGATGATGATATGTGGGGACACCTCAATATGTGGCCGCATCCAGCACCGGCGCCGGCCCCCATCACCGCCGCCCCGACTCCATTCGGCCTGCCTATGGTACCCTTCTCGATGTCTCATTGAGTTACTATGACTAGACGGACTTCTGCAGGCGGCATTCCACCAATCTGCTGGTACGCACAGCGCGTGCTGGATCTTTGCGATGCAAGCAGCAGCTGTTGCTGAGGCGGCAAGGGTAGGCAGATCGCTGATGATCGTAGTGTTTACCCGAACCAACCTCCTCAGTTGTCGGCAACCGAGGCTCCTGTTCCCCAACTCGCCAATGCTAACGCCTTTAGTGGGATGGATTACCACTCTTGGGCCGCTCTGAAATATGCTCAGAATGCTATACGTAAGCTAGGGAGGTCATTGATAATCGATGTACCACGACGGTTGTATCAGATATCTCTAACAGAGGCATACACCAGGACATCCCTACGGCCTCGGCCAGTGTTGCGTACGGCCTCGGTGCCGCTGTAGTTCTGTTACCTCTTCTTCCATTTCAGAGCGTCCGTTAGAGCGGACCAATCGTCAGACGGTGGCGGTGGTACGCCTGATGCTTCTTCAGTACCTACTGGAAAAGGTAGGACTTAAAATCCAATCCCGATTGAAGCGAACTTTGGTCTGCTAGATGATCTGGAGGAGACTCAGAGTGCTCACGGTGGCATTGAGGAACGCAACAAGCCCGGCATACCTCTGCCTGAGAAGTGGGACGAGCCGTTAGCCTACGATGAGACATGTTGGTTTTTAACTCAGGGCGAGATCACGATAGAGAGGTGATTCATACCAGTCCTATTCATTTTACCAGACACTATTGGAAGAGCCTTCCTGGGCTCATTTTGCACATAACGCCATCGGCATTAGACGCACGATGCATTGAATCGGCGCCGTCAGACATCAACAGATGTTTTTGGTTTTATTCTTGAATCGGTTATCTATGCTCATCATGCTGTCCCTATGGGAGAAATCGTGCTGCAGTTGCATCGCCTCGCGTTCTCAGTTGACACGAATCTACCAACGGAGAGGATAGCGATGCTTCCTGAACGGACTTACGATTATTACACGAGGTAAACCTTCGGAAGTTTGAGGGTCATCCTGAATAAAATCTCTCATCGTGCCCCCGCACAAGCATGGTTGTAGGATGGCGCCTGTCCTCTCGAATGTAAACTACTGGAGTTCACAATTCGACAGAAGGTTAAGCTTCGACCTAGGAATGCAGACGTCGGGGACAATATACGTAGACAACAGAACAACTGAAGCTAGTAGCTAGTAACCATAAGCTCTTCTGCTGTAGTCACTTTTAGGGTAGATGCAGCGAAGAACGACAACTTGTTGTTGACATTCATTCGGTCTCTGTGAATTGGGGAGAGTTCGAAAGCCTCTTCTGTGACGACTCCTTCGCACAGTTTTTCGTTTTTCCCCCTCGAAGTTTACTCCCATGCGTTTCTCCGTTTCTACTGTTGTCGCTCTCGCCGGTGCCGTCGCCGTGGCTACTGCCACTGAGGATGCTTGCTCGCAGATGTGCTCCAAGGTCGATGGATGCCGCGAGTCCAAGTATGGTTCATACTGCAAGGGTTGGATGACACCTTCCACCTGCTTCGGCCTTGTTGAAAAGGCCGATGGCTCCTATTGCTTCCAGCCTGGTGACGACAGTTGCGTTGGCGAGGCCGTGCCCTGCTCCATGGGGCGCGTGACCACCGCTGAGCCCACCGAATCTCCGGTGACAACTGCGGCCCCTGTAACCAAGTCAGTGGCTACTACTGGTGCTCCTGTTGAGACCACTACTACTGCCAAGGCCACCACGCAGGCTGTGGAAACCACTACTGTTGAGAAGACTACTACTCCCAAGGAGACTACCGTGAAGACTACTACTCCCAAGGAGACCACCGTGGCAACTACCACTACTACGACAACCACGACTACCACTACTGAGGCGGCCACTACTACTACTACCGCCGCTCCTCCAGCTTTTGGTGGTAATTACTGCGGTAGCATGATGGGCCAAAGTTTCACGGTCGACTTCGCCTCTAATGGCCGCGCTACCATTAATGTAATGGGCATGTCTGCTGGTGCTGATTACACTGTTGATGGTGATGATATCGAGTTCTCTAACTACGATCCCATGCTTGCCAAGTTGATGCATCAGTTCCACATCAATAAGATTGAGGGTACAATCATCAGCCCCGATTCCGTTCATATTAAGATCGGCTTCCTTCTTGACACCACTATCACCAAATGTTAAAATACATTCTTGGTTCACTATTTCTCATCTTGCCTGTAATTCCGTTTGACGGATTCCTATCCGCCACTATGTTCGGGTTCAGCGTTGAGTTCATTAATTAGCACCCCGCCTTAATTATTGTTGGCCATGAATGTAATTAGGCTGCTCCGTAGTGCCGAGGTAGCTGCACAGTTCAAGGGCAGCCTTGAGAGGCTTCGTCTCCGAGGTGCACGCTGCCTTACTTGACGAACTCTGCTCCTCTCTTCGGCTTGCTCGGTCCGAGAATATCACTTGATAATGAGATCAAGAATCTACTTTAGGATATTCCCTAGTTGAATCAGTCTTGCAACCTCTGTCGCCACGAGAGATGAATATCACCACAGTCACTCTGTAGGCGTCACTGACAGTTCATACAGCGACTGCAAGTCGGAGTAACCGCACGATTCCTCGAACACGAGTGTACAAGAGAGCCACACGTCTCGGTACGCGACGGCGGGTACCATCGGTGGAGCTACGCTGGAGAGGGTTAAGGCTCGTCAACCGGCGGGCTATCTTTGAGGAGTTGAACATCATGTTTGCCGAAGTTCCGCTGGTTTCTCATCCAAACTAACACGTCAGAAGAGGATGAAACTGATCATATTGTGTATTCTAGAAACGTCTAGAGAACGTCAATCATGTCTGTTTTCGACTCAGAGCGAGATTACGATAGAAGGGTGATTCATACCAGTGTGGAAGAGCCTTCCTGGGCTCATTTTGCACATAACGCCATCGGCATTAGACGCACGATGCATTGAATCGGCGCCGTCAGACATCAACAGATGTTTTTGGTTTTATTCTTGAATCGGTTATCTATGCTCATCATGCTGTCCCTATGGGAGAAATCGTGCTGCAGTTGCATCGCCTCGCGTTCTCAGTTGACACGAATCTACCAACGGAGAGGATAGCGATGCTTCCTGAACGGACTTATGATTATTACACGAGGTAAACCTTCGGAAGTTTGAGGGTCATCCTGAATAAAATCTCTCATCGTGCCCCCGCACAAGCATGGTTGTAGGATGGCGCCTGTCCTCTCGAATGTAAACTACTGGAGTTCACAATTCGACAGAAGGTTAAGCTTCGACCTAGGAATGCAGACGTCGGGGACAATAGAACAACTGACGTAGACAACAGAACAACTGAAGCTAGTAGCTAGTAACCATAAGCTCTTCTGCTGTAGTCACTTTCAGGGTAGATGCAGCGAAGAACGACAACTTGTTGTTGACATTCATTCGGTCTCTGTGAATTGGGGAGAGTTCGAAAGCCTCTTTTGTGACGACTCCTTCGCACAGTTTTTCGTTTTTCTCCCTCGAAGTTTACTCTATGCGTTTCTCCGTTTCTACTGTTGTCGCTCTCGCCGGTGCCGTCGCCGTGGCTACTGCCACTGAGGATGCTTGCTCGCAGATGTGCTCCAAGGTCGATGGATGCCGCGAGTCCAAGTATGGTTCATACTGCAAGGGTTGGATGACACCTTCCACCTGCTTCGGCCTTGTTGAAAAGGCCGATGGCTCCTATTGCTTCCAGCCTGGTGACGACAGTTGCGTTGGCGAGGCCGTGCCCTGCTCCATGGGGCGCGTGACCACCGCTGAGCCCACCGAATCTCCGGCGACAACTGCGGCCCCTGTAACCAAGTCAGTGGCTACTACTGGTGCTCCTGTTGAGACCACTACTACTGCCAAGGCCACCACGCAGGCTGTGGAAACCACTACTGTTGAGAAGACTACTACTCCCAAGAAGACTACCGTGAAGACTACTACTCCCAAGAAGACCACCGTGGCAACTACCGCTACTACGACAACCACGACTACCACTACTGAGGCGGCCACTACTACTACTACCGCCGCTCCTCCAGCTTTTGGTGGTAATTACTGCGGTAGCATGATGGGCCAAAGTTTCACGGTCGACTTCGCCTCTAATGGCCGCGCTACCATTAATGTAATGGGCATGTCTGCTGGTGCTGATTACACTGTTGATGGTGATGATATCGAGTTCTCTAACTACGATCCCATGCTTGCCAAGTTGATGCATCAGTTCCACATCAATAAGATTGAGGGTACAATCATCAGCCCCGATTCCGTTCATATTAAGATCGGCTTCCTTCTTGACACCACTATCACCAAATGTTAAAATACATTCTTGGTTCACTATTTCTCATCTTGCCTGTAATTCCGTTTGACGGATTCCTATCCGCCACTATGTTCGGGTTCAGCGTTGAGTTCATTAATTAGCACCCCGCCTTAATTATTGTTGGCCATTAATGAGCGAATAGGCCGCTCCGCACTGCCGAGGTAGCTGCAGAGTTCAAGGGCAGTTCTTGAAGGGCTTCGTCGGAGGTGAGCATTGCCCGACTTGACAAGCTCCGCCCCTCTTTACGGCTTGTTGGACCCGAGAATATCACCCGACAATGGAATCAAGCATCTACTCCAATATATGCCCTGGTTGAATCAGTGTTGTCACCTCTGTCGCCACGAGAGATGAATTTCACCACAGTCACTCTGTAGGCATCACAGACAGTTCATTCAGCGACTGCAAGTCAGAGTCGCCCAACCGGTCAAACACAAACGAAACCGATGACATTTCTATTCTACAGCAGAAACGAATTCTGGTGTAGAGTGCAAGGCATGTGTCGAGTACTCCGATCACGATTATCGGGACACCATACGCCACACTGATTCGTTTATACTGCTGAATCAGCAGGGCCAATCTTGCTCCGCTGAGAAGCTACGCCGGGGTTAAGCCAAATCGTTGATGACGCGAAAACAGTAGATCAAACTTTAATCTACTAGTGATCAACTTACATTCTTCGATCAAATGGCAAAATCCGGGTCTTGTATTCCCAACCAGTCGCTAAAAAAACACCGAGATGGTGTTGTCGAACCACCGTCGGTCTCACCGACGAGTGAGGCCTCTCCCGTCGTCAGGATGACTTTTTGTCTCAGACAATTCGACCCACGAGCCCGGTCAAGATGAGAGGTGGAAGGCGTCCACGTTGGGCCGGCAACAGTCCTAGTGACAGTCGTCGACCGATTGAGAACGATAGACGTTAAACCAGCAAGGCTACTGGAAGGTCCGGGGTTACAGCATCGATGAGGGCATCCACGAGGATAATCAGTCGCTCGTGTAGACTGACCTGTCAGACTGGTCCTGTCTAGAGACGACCAGCCGAGAACGAGATTTGCTCAACAAATGCGGACAGCCCCGCGCTAGCCAGAAAAGCCAGATAGTAATCTCTTCCGTCAATGCCGGGGATGAGCCCACTCAACAGATGAGTACAGGACCAATCACTCGTGTGTTTCATGCTAGGTTTTATGAATACTATCTAGTCTAATAGACTAAGCCTATCTACCTCACCAGCTTGTTCAAACATCGCACGGTCAGCAGTACGGTACCTGCCAGTACCGGCATTCGTTAAGCGAAGTGCCGATGGTCATCAATACTACGATAATAATATCATCTATTGAATAGGTCGAAACTAGTTTCGAACATGATACAGTTCACTAGGTCAAGGCCCTCGTCGTCAGAGTGAGGCTGTTGGGAGCCGGAAGCACGCACTGAGTTGCTGTTGACAGTTCGAGTCCCATCTGCGGGTGACCCAGAGTTACGCCCATTATCTGTAACCATACTAGTCAACACAATATCCAGACGTTATACCAATAACCAATGATCCTTATTAATAACCGAGTGATATACACAGTGTAAACCCAATCGTATCCGCAGAGCAAATAGATACCTCAAAGGAGTACACCGATAATAACCCAGAAAATACTTCTATTTAATACTCAGTCTTATACAGACTTACACAGCGTCTAGCTACGCAGCTAACACATTTAGAGACAGAAAGGATACTCAGAGACAATCACACAGAGCAATATCATCACAGATCAGTACTCAGGAGCGCCACAGAATGACGCGCACGCCAATTAATTGTCAAAGTGCGCAGAGTGTCCCAACAAGGCCAACGCCAGTCTGGCGTCGCCAGAGCCGCTTCTTCGCTTTGCCAAACTTGGGCGCGGGGCCAGCTTGCAATACAATAGATTCAACTCCTTCAATGCTAATACTGCCATCATGAATTATTGCCCATTTTATGTTCAAATAGCTGTGACCATCCGAACCACCCGCCACCACAGAACCAACTCCAGGAAGCGGTCGAAATGAAGTGCTGGACTTCGAGGGCGAGGCTTATCGAAAAGAACTTATCCCATCGACCCAGGTTGTATTCAATCCATTCTGGCTTGAGCCTCTCGTTGCCCAATCGGCTCGACTGCGACGACACCAATACCAGGTAAAAGTACAGAACTGGCGAGCGGAACGGAAGAGCATTAGCTGACTTCAACAGAGTGAGCACGACGCAGCTCTTCGAGTGCCAGGATTGAGCCGGGCATGGCGGGTAGTACCACGAACGGGCGGAGAATGAGAGCGGACCAATACTCGGGCATTTCAACTGCTGTGTTCAGAGCTGAGTATTGAAGTCATCCCACATTGAACTGAGGTTGGCGCTGTGACAGTCACTGTCGGACAGCGCCGCTTTCCAGCGGACTCTCGAAAATCGCTCGAGCTATCCATACTGATATCCGAGAGAGTTGAACTTGTCTTCATCTGGCAAGACTTCGCATCTTCTGAGTAGATGCTTGAGCCCCAGGCCGGTATTCCGTGGACTGACGCTGCACCATGGTCCGACGTTTACCCCATTGAGGCGGCATGCCGAACGTTTAACCTCAGTACACTAGTAATACTGGAAGGCTTGCTACTGAAGAGAGCGATGTTAGCTGAATAGGGACAGTGACTACTGTGAACTTTAGAGTACAAAGTGCCCTAGCCTATTAGGGCGTTCCAGCGTGGACCCACAGAACTGACTGATACGAACTAACTGTCCCCAGCGGTGCGAAATAGCTTCACTATCTCCTGATCAGCTCGCAAGACGACGGTGTCTAGATCGACGAGGAGGAATTTCCTCCGAGGAAAAGATGATTATGAGCTCTAATCATGGCGAATAAGGTACTGACAGCAGGATACAGATCATGCGATGATGCGATCATATTACGATGTGAATCACATCATATCATCACATCATGCTTGGTTGTGGGGACTCAGAATATTATTATGGATTGTTAGTCCAAGCCAGATAATACTGTTCACCAACGGACGAGAAAACTCTTCATTGAGAGCAACCCTTGAAATCGAGAAATGACGATGAGAAATACCAATACAGAAGTGCCGAAGTGGAGGGCTTCTCCTGGCCGTGAGGACGGCTGTAATACCTGGATGACTCAGGTCCAAAGTCATCCGTTTCATATAGAGTAGAACGTCTCTCTGGCTCGAGCGAGAACCTCGCGAGAACAAATCCCAATTGGTCATGTGTTGAACGTCCGCCGGCGGACGTCGCCCGGCAGCCCCTGGTAGGATTCCTACTCGATTCCGTCCTAATGTAGGAAGCCAAGATGCCCCAGGATAGTCAGGGAAATTGAAATTGAACGAATGTGCCAAAGTCTTCTCGCTCTCCTTGCAGCCGGTGGCAGCGCCTATTATACTCGTCGTACTGATCAGTGATGACTAATGCAAAGCGATAGAACCCAGGGTAAAGATTGATAGAGTGTTAATAGAACGTGATGCATTGCTTCCCTGACTCAGGGATGATGCATCGCTTCGCTCAGGGACCCTGAGGGGAGCAATGCATCATGTTTCTCCCTTGTTTGCATCTTTGTTAGAATGTCGATGGTAAACGCAAGGCCATAAATTTGGAGGCGTGCAATCCACCCTGGAGCCTCCAGCACCTGAACTTCACCTGAACTTCAGGTGAACGAGGCAACTTGTTATTGAATGATGAATACGGAGAAGCAAACGGCGCTGCAGCCTGAGGTTTGACCCGGACGCGCCACACATTCCGTATGCGCGTCTTTGCAAGTGCGAGTGCGGACGCGTGTAAGATATGCACCCAGCTCGGGTGCCACCATCATATACACGAAACTGCAGATAGTCCAGAAACTCTCAACACTCGTAAAACATGAGCATTGTGATCATTTGTAAAGGGTATTGAGCCATGCATCAGCAGGACGCCCTCCGCCGTACCTAGTAGACGGTTCTCCTGAATAACTCTTCATCAATAGTCCCACCTGCTCCAGCCATGTGCAAGCCCTGTTTTCGACACGATACCAAACTTCTTGTGATGTTGGATTCGAAGCCGATGCCACCTGACGAATCCATAAGCAGAGCCTTACCTTTCTGAGGAAGCATCACTTACCTGTACTTTACTTTATCCTTAGGTAAGTCCCTCACCCGTCGACGGAAGCGTCTCCGTCCACCACTCTTAGCGTAGTATTCCAGAGCATGGCCAGCCTTGAGCACCTCGAGCCATATGAGTGAGGCCTACTACTGCTGGTGCTACGTGGGCCAACGTCTGGGCTACTTGTTCCTAACAAAGCACCCATGGAACCTTCCGCTGCGCATCAGCATGCACCTGTGAGAACCGCGACACTGCAATGGGATTCCGGTCTTTGAGTTGACCGAGTTGAGGGTTCAGAGGGTACCTAGCGTACACTGACAGAATGCATCAGCAGGCGCCTCACATGATGGGCATGGCCAGCCTTGACTGAAGTAGATTAGCCACTACGCTGCACCTTGCGAAGAAGGTATCTATCAACACTAGTATTTGCAGGAGACAGCCGGTACCGAGTCATCTACTACGCAATCGGGCAGGGTCTATCTTCTTCGGGAGTCCGGCCATGTAATGACACCTTCCCATAAAGGAGGCCTGGGTGCACACTAACGCAACAGCAGATGACTAGAGAACTCTCCAATGGTGTATTTCATGCTTGTTCATGTCTCCTCAGCTTTCCATTCGAACAGGGCGGACCACCAGGACTCAGTCGAGTCCTGGTCACTGAATGGCTGCTCGTCGCTGATAGCATCGGCCCAGCTTTGAGTAAGGCGAACCATACAGTCATCACCAGACGCGTGTAAGAAGTGGAGAACCTGACCAGCCTCAATCGGCACCGTAACAGGCCCACCAGGGTCATCACGACTTTACATCATCCTGTGTGAGCCCCCCAGACTTCTTGATGCTGTCCAAGACACCTCCAGTCGGCTGTAGTGCAGCAATGAGTTCCTTCGCGTTCAGTGACTCCGCCTGAGCATCTAGCCATGCCGCCTCTCTGCAAGCCCCTCCTTACTGTGGGGTTCCCTGCCTTGCCCGCCACAGCGGCCCACCACTGCCGTCCAGCCTTGTCGGTGCGCGCTTTAACAATACTTTCCTCCAGCTCAGGTATCTTCCCCTTCAGCTGCTCTATAGATTGGCGCAGCTCTACATTCTCAGCTTCGAGAGCGCCCACTTCATCCCAGGCAGGATCGCGGTACTCCCCGAAGAAATCCTGAGAGCACCCTGATCATCCATATGCGGAGCGCACAATTTTATGGCGCAGTGCCGCGGATGGCTAGAAGGACTGACCGTGAGAATCTTATTGCCCATGGTCAGGTGAGTCTCAGGTCGGCTGTCATCCAGGTGAGGTAATTGGTCAGCCTCCAACAGCCCCACGAACATCTTAACAATCGCTTCTACCAAGCCGGCGTCCACCAGATACTGCCTGAGCTCAGTCCTAGTCCACAAAGGGTACCCCACCATCATCAACCCTACCTGAACTCCCTAGCCTTCATCGCCCTTCTTCTAGCCTTCACTTCGTCCATTTCCATAACTCGGGCCGGCTCCGGCTCTGGTGGCTTCGTATGCGCTAGACTCTCATAGTCCTCGTCTACTACTGCCGATGCTGCTTCCACGTCTGCCATTACACAAGCGCTGCCTTATGAACCTCCTACCTCAAGAGTTACCTCAAGAGAGATTATCACTCAACGCGACTACTATCAACCCTGAAGAAACTAATCTAAACATTCTTATTAATCTGTACATTAGCTGTTTAAAGGACTCTACTCAGGCAGCCTGAAATCCTGGGCACCATCAGCGGGTTCGAAGGAGAAACATAACATCGTTCGTCCCAGCAAGGCCCCTCTTGTCATAGTAAGATTTCCGTACCGCGGCCATAACCTGCTCGCTCTCGCCTTCTCGGACCATAGCCACCACGCAGCCTCCCCAGCCGGCACCAGTAAGGCGCGCCCCGAGAGCACCAGCCTCCAAGAAGCAGTTGACTAAATCATCGAGTTCACTGCAGGAACAGTCGTAGTCACCCGAGCAGGACTTATGGCTGTCTGTTAACATATGGCCGAGGTCAGTGAGGGACTTCCCACCAGCAGCAAAGGCAAGGACCCGATTGGCCTCAGTGTAGACGTGCCGAGTCCTCTCCAGTAGATGGAAATCATCATTAAGCTCCCACACGGACCGCCCACAGCGATGATCCAGAAAGACGGTCTATAATGGACTGTGGTACTACTGCTGATATCTGAGGAATAGCAAGATGAGGTAAGATTGCAAGATGATCGTCTTTTGACTACTACTTGTTCCCGAGTCTGCGGCTCCTCCGGTAATATAGCCTCGCATTTGTTTAACATTTGTGATAGATCGGTGACGCCAGTATTGTTCATGAGGTCAGCAAAGTTGTATGTGCAGATATCCTTTACAAGAGCCTCATCCAGGCCAAGGCCCTTATGGACCAGATAGGCCGCGATACGGCACTCGAACACACGCTTGTTATACCTATTTCCACTGCTACACTATCCCCAGCCGTCGAAACCCACTCACCTGAAGGGATGCAGTCTCGGCCTTAGCACTGGATACCAGTGAATTAGCCACTATAAACTGGGAGCCTTGAGGCAGAGGCACTGGCTCAGCCTTCAAGACCGGGGTGAAGGTGATGTGAGTAGCAGCACCTCGTCTGGATAGGAGGATTGCTGCCTGGTCCATTCCGCCGCCTGCAGTACCAACGAACCTGCCGAAGGGTGAGGCGCAGTAGTAGTGTTACTTCTACTACCTCTCACAGGCAGCACAGACACCGGCAAGCTGCAGCCTAGTGAGCTTATCCTCAATGCCAAAGACACCTAGAATGGCCAGAGCCGCGGCAACGACCAAGGAGGAACCTTGAGGGTTGACAGATGTGCAGAGCTTGATACTGAGTCGGTTGTAATACTTGACGATACACCAGCAGCCCGGGGCAGGTTGCCGGTCACAACCATCCGGATGCACCTGCCAGTCGGTAAAGCCTCAGCGCCCAGCTTTTCACGAAGGCCCAAGTAGGCAGCTAGGACGTAGTTGGTCCAATGGTGAACCTAACAGAAGTAGCTTCGAGAGGCAGCGAGAGAGACACTAGAACGTACTGGTATCGGTGTAGTGTCCGGCAAGGCTGTGATAACCTTGGGCGTGAACTCTTTCTCGTCCATGTGTCTCAACGACAGCAAATCTGAGGTCCCTTCCTCAGACAGGCCGGCGGCTATGAAGGTGTACCTTTACACAACCTCACTTTGGCCCCTCCTGAGCCATACCAGTCCCTCCCGAACTACCTTTCAATGGCACAGGGTAGCACTCCAAAGCCGTTGTAGTCTATGTGTTCGCCTATCAGATTAACCCGGCCTGGGGATCTGACAACTACTTTGGGAGAAGCTCCTCCGAAATCATTGCAGTAGGCCGCCTTCACGTCATCAGCCAGAGAAGGCATTGAGGGCTTAATAGGCATAAAGACAATCCACTGAAAGAAGGAGCATATTGACTTATGCTAGAGAACAGCAGTCAGTGGCACACTTGGATGACTTGCACTCTTGCATTTCCTCAACGAAGTAGGGCGCATGAACGGGACGGCGTAGAACGCGATCTTGCAATTGAAGTCGTTGGTGTTTTAATGTCTTACCTTTGCTTTGGTAGTTATGCGGCGGTCCCCTCGGCTGTTGTCTATCGCCCCTCCCACTGTACCACCGGTAGTATCGTAGTAGCGAGTCCTGGGTAGTCATGGGAATTCAGGGCGAGGGAAGCAAACCGGCCGAAACGAAAGGGGGCAAGGCAGACTGTGAAGCCAGTGAGGTAGGCCTCTTAGGTTAACTGGCAGGGTTAGTGGTCACCAGCAGGAGAAGCCTGGTAGAAGGGGGCGGACGCAGAAGGATGGCCCCCTATGGAAAAGCCCAGGGATTTCGATGAGGTAGGGCAGCCAGTGGAAGTGTGCTGCACTTTGGGGTGGCTCACTGCCAGGTCTGGGCCATAGTCACCGAGCTGAGGGCCATTCGGGATGCCCCTGTGGACACTATGGGCTGCCATATGTTGACCGACTCTGAGGCTGAGCCCGAGGACAGAAGATTCCAGTTACTTGTGGCAGTGATGCTCAGCAGCCAGACGAAAGACCAGGTAGAGGTGTCAGAAACGGCGAGGTGGATGACGGTGCCTTCAGGAGAATGCTAAGGCGATGCATAATCTACACGCTTACCTCAAAGGGAAGGGAGGTCTGACTAGGAAGAACCTAGCAGGCATGGAGGAGAAGGAGCTGGACGCCCAGATACGAGGTGTTGGCTTCCATAACACCAAAACTAGGAATCTCATTCGAGTGGCTAACCTATTGGAGGATCGCTTTCACGGCAAAGGTAGGGATAGAGCGATGGTGACACGGCCGCGGAAGTATTACCAGGTACCGGATACTATGGAGGGTTTACTCAGTCTACCCGGAGTTGGCCCTAAGATGGCGGTTTTGGTGAGAAGGCCCCTCCTGCTCCTTCCTCTAGGGCATACGATATGGTGTAGGTTATGGAGGTCGGCCATGGTCGTAGAGATGCTGGTATCTGCGTCGATACGCATGTGCATCGTATAGCTGCTATGCTTGGGGTGGACTAAGGATGCTAGTAGACGGCACTGTCATCACCTCATCACTTCTACTGGCCACTCTTGCAGAGACCCCTGAGGCTACAAGGCAACAGCTGGAAGCACGACTCCCAGTAGAAGTGTGGCCTGATGTCAACCTCCTACTGGTAGGGCTCGGGCAGATGATCCAGCAGAGGCCTTTCGATCTCCTACAACGGTAGGGTAGTACCGCCTGCAATTCTCTCTGTTGAACTATACGGTTACAGGTGTATCAAATGCACCGACCCTGTGGCGGCGTTCAGGCTGGTAGGCCGAATAGGTGGTAATTTGAAAGTGATCGACAAGGCCACTGGCGACAGTATTTTGGATGTCGCAGAGGCTGCCAAGTGTGATGAGGAGTTGTTGGATTACCTGAAGGGTCGGGGGCGTTAAGGAGGGTCATCATGACAGCAGTCCGGCGAAAGCTACTCCGTCTAAAAGGAAACGAGGAGAGCGTGGAGGAAGTGCGAGGAAAAGGAAGGGAGCAAGAAATGGCCCCGCGGACAGCCCCTCGGGCCTTGATGAGTTCACTCATAGCGGGGAGTGACCTCCTTTCCCGTCGTAAACTATGGTTAATTACATAGACTGTATGATGGTAATCCTTTTCTTGTTAACGGCAGTACTTCGTATTTTCAATTTACCATTAGCCATGGATCGGTGGTAGGCTGATCTTTGATCGTTATCCATGCTTGTCTCGACTATACTACGCAGTGGCCCTCTCACCGTTCACGGGGGCATCAGGGCAGCAGCGGTCAGGATGAATAGCCAGGCTCGCTGGGCTGGTAGCTTCTCGGAAGGGACGAAGAATAGTGGTCAGGCCACCATCAAAACTACCATCGTTGCCGGCACTGGGGATCCGTATATGGCTAATCCTGGTAGGGAATCTTAGGTTGAAGCTTGAGCGAGACAAAAGTCGGTCATAGGTGCTAAGATATTTCCGGATGCTACCAACGTAACGGGAGTAACAGGAACGGCGTTCCTAGAGTTCTGGTAGTAATCTTAGCAGCCCTCGTTTGTATATATCCCCTCCTCGCAGGGTTGGCAATGCTAAGCAGTCAGCTGTGTATTACATGCAGTGCCTCGGCTTCCAACCTGTAGCCTACTCTGGGATGGAGACGGGCAGGATGGACAAGGTAAAGGCTTTCCAGTTCAGTCCGGTTCCTAGGGGGATTGATGATAGGCATCCTATCTGCTTCGGCAAGGCAATATAAATGTTATGCTGTCATCGCCCCTGCAAAGGGTGGCGAGATGAACGACTTCATCAATAAGCATGGCGATGGTATCAGGTGGGTTGTCGGTGGTGGTTTACGGAGAAGGTTAGTGGGTTGCTAGGAACATAGCACTTGAATGCCCGGACGCTAAGAGGGCTCACGACTTGGCAGTGTCTAAAGGAGCTAAGAGCTTTCAGGAGGTAAAGACGTATCAAGACGACCATGGGGAAGTGAAGATCAGCGGTAGGCCAGCTCGAAAGAGGCTACTGTGACGCTGTGTGACAGGCATCGATACCTACGGGGAAGTGAAGCATCTCTTTGTTGAACGGGGAGGTTATAAGGGAGACTGTCTTATGCCTGGGGTTTGTTGAATGGGATCCGGGCTATCATGTGGAGGATGTTGGATTGAAGTAATCAGGACTGGCTTTTGGTCATGATGGTACACTTCTTGACCTCAAGATACGTTGATCACATGGTTGGCAATGTGGGTTGGAACGAGATGGACGTTTGGGCTAAGTTTTATCGGGAGGTGTGCCCTCGGCGTTCAGCCATTCGAGGGAGTTTTTGGACCCTCTTAGGTTTTCGGGATGGATCAACTCATCAGTTTTGATGATAAGGACATCTCCACCGACTACACGGCTCTGAAGAGCAAGGTCATGACTGTCGACACTGGGCTGGTGAAGTAGGGTCGCTAGTGGTGTCAGAATGGCTGCTACTAGGTAGCGCCCAGGTACCCTATCAATGAGCCCGCTGTGGGAAAGAAGAAGTCACAGATTGAGGAGTATCTAGAGTTCAACAATGGCCCTGGTGTGCAGCACTTAGCCTTGGCTACAGAGGATATCATCCATACTGTCTCTGCCATGAGGGCTCGAGGGACGAGCTTCCTCAGAGTTCCCGACACGTATGCCTGCCACTAGGGTGGGTGAATGGTGGTAGTGGGTGAAATTAGGTACTATGAGAATCTAGAGGATAGGGTTGGTCCTATTGATGAGGATGTGGCGGTTCTCAAGGATCTGGGCATCCTAGTAGACCGTGATGATAAAGGATATCTTCTGCAAATCTTCACCCGGCCTCTCACCGATAGGCCAACCTTTTTCATCGAGATCATCCAGCGTAAGATACGGCATCCCGCTTAACAGTTTTGTGGCGCGTGACGGAATTATTCCCCTCAGGCCGTGGTGGGTTCTCGTTTGGCAAGGGCAACTTCAAAGCCTTGTTTGTCTCCATTGAGGAAGAGCAGCGCCGTCGAGGCACTTTGGTGGACTCCGCGGCCGCCAATTGATTTCTGTTATGTTTGACTTTTTACGATTTTCTGTAAGTCTGGGCCTATTCTCCACCACTCGCGGTAGCAGCAGCATTGTGAGTTTCATGTAGTAAGAATTTCTGTTACCTGATACCACTCCTTTCCCGAGTTATACCAAGTGGGGGGTAGGAGGGAGTAGTGTGACAGTTGGCAACTTGATCATGGCTACGAAGATAGTAGGCGGTCTACGAGATAGAGAGGGTGACCTTGCCCTCAGGACGGAGGAGGAAAAGGCTCGCTTGAAGTGAGTAGCTGTTGGGTTGGAGGGCTCTATTATGTGACTGTCAGGCACTTGAACGCAGCGCGGGATATACAGCTGCTGAGGGAACAGCCCTTCGATATCATCAACAACGCTTCAAAGCTGCAGGGTCTCAGTGGTGACCATCCTATGACTCTAACGTAGTAGTCGTCTTCGTATTGGGGACCGTCTAGGCCGGTGAGTTCAGGTATAGCAAACCACGAGTGGGAAGGCGCGGCATGCCCACAACTCTGGTCGACTATAATATACTCTCTAACCTGTCACATGGTGTCCACCACTGGGCTCATCCCGAGGACCGCCCGAAGACTGATGATGGGAGGAGGTTGAGGAGGGTAGTGTCACTGACTGGTCGTTATGCCAGCAGGAAGGGTAGCCTCTCAGAAGGAGCGTCTCGTGCCGTCTTACACCGAGAAGGACTACAACATAATCACCACGAGGTATCTCTATGATCATGACCAGAAGGCAAAGAAGGAGGTGTCTTTACAGAAGGCGTTGGCAGCGGCAAAATATAGAGCGGTACTACTCAGGAGGGGGGAGGGTCATAGTCAATGCTCACGACCATCGTGAATCCGCTTCCTGGCTCGTAGTGGTGGCTTCTTCCCACGTAGATTGGCCGTCGCCGTCGCACCAGCAGCATTCTACATATGCTATTGTTTGGTGACCGGTTTGCTCTCCCTCGTGATGCTTTGAAGTCTCAGTTGTTGTACTGTCACTTTCTCTGCTCAGAGGAATCGATTCAACCCTGTACTACAGCGGTTTGCCGACCCTGAGGAAGATGCTCGTAATAATATCACGCAAGTAGTCTTGATTTGTTAAAGGTTTCTCCACCCTAGGTATGAAGGAACGCTTCGAGGCTATGGAGACTGAACGAGTCAAAAGAGCCTTGGCACAGCAGCCACCCTGCATAAAGTCACCGCTTGGACGCCTTACCCTCATCTCTACTGCGGTTTGGTGTCAGGGGAAGGGCGACTAATTATTGGAATCTTGTGACCCACGAAGTTAACAACCCAGCTGCCTTGAAAGCGATGGATGTAGCGGCTGATGAGAGGAAGGAACGATTCAAGAATCGATACATTATGGAAGGCAATTGGCATGTGAGACTGCCGTGTTGGTGCGGTGGTGGCAGGTCCTCTCCGTAGGTCCGTGATGTGAGTAGGGGGCACGTTGAGAGGAGTAGGCGGATGAACGCTATCAGTCATGACCGGTAGGCCTGCTGTGCTGCCGTCCAGGGTGTAGTTGCTGTGACAGATTCGCTGAGCTATATAGGAGAGGCTTTGATATCGTAACTAATGTGGACCATAGGATAAGTCAACCCAGCCTGCCTTATCCAAAGCCCAGGGCAACTGTACGGGAGGGCCTTGCTTGCAATACCAGATCTTGCGCAAATCGTGGTCAGGCATGGGAGAGAATAGTGGAGGCGCAGAGTGGTCAGAAGTCGGAGCGAAGCGAAACGTCTCTACCCAAGCGTTGGGAAGACAAGAAGTCCTCGGGAGCGCAAACGACTGCTGGATCATCATGCAGTGTGACCACCAAGTCCACTCGCTCCTCACGCAAGAGTGGTCGAAGTGGGACGACCGCATCCACCCGTCACAGCTGCTGCTCATCAGTGGAGCAGAAGTACTCGCTTGAAGGGTCAACACGGTCCTCTGCCGCTGCCAAGGTGAGTAGGCTATGCGTGGTGGGGCGATACGAATAGTGAGACCCTCTCCCAGGTCATACCAGTACCGCCCTTACCAAGGCTTGATAGGGGCCCTCCTGCTGCTTTAAAGTCATGAATACTGATGCTGTTCACTGATGTCCATTCGTGTGCAACTGTTGGGTTCATAGTCTAGAGGGGCTCACTATGAGGATGCTAGGCCGTCCCCTCTATGGCCAACACTACTGCCAATGATTGGGTATATGTGAGTAGTCGAGAGGGTACACAAGTACCAACCCTTGCAACCCAGGATGGACAGATGGTTCATGTTAAAGAGGTAGCACATGGAGCATCCCGCCTAGCGATATCACTGCCTCTTAGTCCTTTCCGGTTGGAGCCCTCCTGCGGTGCTGTGCCCCATCCGGACCAGCTAGCCGAGACTATGTTGATGGCTACTACTGCTATGCCACCTCTCAGGGATGAGGAAGTACGCATACCCAAGGTACTGCGTACCAATACTCACTATCGCCTTGTCCCTCTCACTAGTTCTGGGTCAGGCCCTGGTTGAGATCGGGTAAGATATCCTCCCTGCAGTTGGAGGCGGTCGCCTATGCAGTCCGGAAGTTCAGAGTCGACGCTGAGGCAGAGAAGCCCTCGGGATTCTGTCTAGGAGACGGCACTGGGTGGGTCCTTGTAGTGGTGGTGGTAGAGCCTCCCTCCCTCGTCCCTATTCAGATGCGGGAAGGGTCGAGTGGTAGCTGCATTGATGCTGCACCTGTGGAACATGGGTTACCGGAGGTTGTGCTGGATAACAGCCACACCAGATCTGTTGCAGGACGCTAGACGGGACTTGCAGGATCTAGGCGCTGGCCGCATACCACTCCTTGACTTCCGCAGAGTCCATAGATACAGTAGCAGCCGAGGGATGTTTGCTTAAGTGGAGTGGTAGGTTGTGGTAGGTACTAGCATAGAGGCTTGGAGGCCACCGAAGGGGAGAGGACGCCCACGGAAGGCCTCAGGGGAGCGGAAGGCAAAGAGGGTCAAGAAGGGCAAGGGTAGTGCGGCGGAGGAGGAAGAGGGCAGCAATCGTGTGGGCTGCAGCTCCCCCAGTAGTAGTAGCAGTAGTGGACGAGGAAGCCGTACGCGGAAGGGGAAGAGGAGCAAAGGGCATCACCGTAGAAACACTGTCAAGGAGGAGGGGCACAGTGAAGATGGGAAAGTCGAGATGGATGCCATTGTGGTGGAGGGGGAAGCCGTAAAGAAGGAGGAGGGAAGGGGTGCTGACCAAACGAAGGAGAAACATATACACCATCACCACCACCACCACCACCATCGGAAGAAAGGGCCATCATCGCCACAGGAGTCATTGAAGAGAGGGAAAGAGGAAGTTAGAGGAGGAGGAGGGGCCTGCTGAAGCGGAGTGGGGCGGGGAAGGGATAGTCTTTGCTGCCTACGCCATTCTAGTGGCAACCTCATCACCATCCGACTAAGGCGGCAAGGAAGGTATACCCAACGCGTAGCCTGGCGCTGAGTGGCAGGCCGTGCCTTACCGCCTCAGTCCATTGCCGTCAAGAGTCGATTCGAGCAACTGCTGGAGTGGCTGCGGGGAGGTCAGGCATTCATCTGTCTCGATGAATGCCATAAAGCCAAGCATGTCAAAGTGAGGGCGTATCTTTCCACTTATACTGAGCATCCACCGACCTCAGGTGCCCGGCCGTAAGACCAGTTCCAGGACTGGTGATCTTATACTCGAACTGAGCCGGAGGTTGCCTACCGCTCCCTTCCTCTACTGCAGTGCTACTGTAGCCGCTGACTTGGACAACTTAGCTTACCTTGAAAGACTCGGGGCTGTGGGGACCTCACACGCCCTTCCAGGTAGTACCAGCAGACTCCTTCTCCTCCTCTCCCGTCATCAGCCAGCATGTGTTCAGGATTTCGAAGCCTTCCATAATGTTGCCAGACTTGGTGGTACTTCTGGCATGGAGGCGTTGGCTGCGGAGATGAAGGCTCGGGGGATCATGGTGGCCCGGTGCCTCAGCTTCAAAGGGACTGCTTTCCATGTTGATAAGATACCGCTCACTGATGAGCAGGTAGGCGGCTAGGACCACCGGAAGGTTGGTCTAGTTGTCTCCATCAGGTACGGCTGTACGACCGATGCTCGGATTTATGGCAGGACCTAATATCCCTACCTAGCGGCAGCCTTACTGGGATGACCCTCTATGCCAATGCCCAGCGCTTCTTCAAGATACTCCTCATAAGCTTCAAGGTAGTGCTGCCCTAACCGCGCAACCCCTCATGGCATCACCCCTCTCCTGGTCAGCTCCCTACTGCGGTAAAGTGGGCTAACAGTGCGCTGGAGGCGGGGAAGTCTGTGGTGTTCTCGATATGGACGACTATGGAGTCCAGAATGACCGCAGCTGCTGCCGGTGTTGATGACGGCGGCGGTGACAAGGTAGATGCCGGCCTGGCTGAGAAGCTCGGTACGATGGTGATGTGGAGGAGGTCCTCTGTACAGTATCGGATCATCAGGCCCCCGTACCCTACTGGAGTATACTATTAGAAAGCATCTCGAAGAGAAGGACGCGTCACTCTGCCAATTCTACCTCACCCAGGCGGCTGAATTGCAGCTGCCCGCGAACCCACTGGATGAGCTCATCGAGCTCATGGGCGGGTCTACCAAAGTGGCAGAGCTTACCGGCCGGACCAAGCGTCAAGAGGTCGACAGCAGTGGGAGGGTTAGACTAGTGCCTCGCCAGACCAACTACTCGGGCGAGAACATAAACGTCCTTGTAAGGGCTATTCATACCATTAGACTGGGGATGTTGATGGATTCAGGAGCAACAGGCATTCCAGCGTGGGGATAAGCTAGTCGCTGTCATCAGTGAGGCGGCCAGTGCTGGAATATCCCTGCACGCAGACGCAAGGGCAGGAAGCGGGACCAAGGTCGTCCGATCCTTCAGTCCTCCAGTTGTTTACTCGGCCCCTCTCAGACAGCGAGTGATGATCACGCTGGAGCTGCCCTGGAGTGCCGAGAAGACTGTCCAGCAGCTCGGTCGAGTCCACAGGACCAACCAGCTCTCCCCGCCCTCCTACGTACTTCTGGTGAGCACAGCCCCGAAGGCCACTGCAGGAGGAGCGCAGCGGATCAGGTCACGACCCTCCTTGGCGAGCTCCGCTTCGTCTCGGCAGTTGCGCGGCGGTTGGTACGACTGGGAGCCCTGACGAGAGGCGATCGCAACCTGGCCATTGGAGTTGAGAAGATCACCACTGACACCCCTACCGGAGTGTTCACCATCTCCTAGCGATTGGTATGGGTATGCTAGCTCACCGCCCACCAGTGCTGGCTCCTCTGCTCCGTCCAACACATGCAGCAGCCCAGAAGAGGATAGCGAGGATGAGTGCCCGTGGTGAGGCTCCGAGGCAACTGGCTCACCGTCACTGTTCCACCATCAGTTACCTCTCCCTCAACGTCCTCAGCATTCGGGGCTTTCGACTACAACCTCTCTGCTGTGCGCTTGGCCCTCCGCAGGATATTACTGGTCATGATCGCCGGCCCGGACTACACGAGTGAGGATGGCACTTGGGTAGGCCTCTGCGGTCGTGTAGGATTATTCAAATCTTACCGGCTCCTCCACAGCCTCATGAGGGAGGACCTGCCCGAGGAAGTGTGGCGGAGTCCTGGACCGTGGACCTCTCGGGAAGAGTTTCTCAAGATCATATCGCATGTGATGGACGACGCCGGCCTAACATCCTCGAGCCAGGCCCGCTCTCTCGACGTGAGCTCTTCATTGACCCTCTCTCCCGTGACGTTGGTGTTTCAGTCATCCGCCCCCAGTGAGACGGTCGCTGCTTTCAACCTCTTCCTCAATCGATGCCTCATCCAGCCAGTAGAGGTCCAGAATGCCCTCATGCGGTGGTTCACCTATCACTACAACTGTCAGTACGATGCTCTGAGGAAAGAGGACGATCTCTTGTCACGCGGTGAGGTGTCTGGACTAGCCCTAGGATTATCGCTGTCCTCCCCATTTAGGTGGCAAGGACGTGGACGGCAGTAGGCCGAGCATGGAAGTTGTGAACTCGGAGCTCCTATGCGCTGGCAACGGTCCTGAAACACACCTGCTGACCCTCTCAAGTGACGTTGGCACCGCGTGGGGGTCAGTCTTCGACCGGTACCTCTCGTCGTGGAACTCTAGCGGACCGCGAGGCAGCAGCAGCTCCTTAGCAGCAGCTCGTAGTGCCAAGAGAGGCTCGGTCACCTTGCACGCCACCGCTGACGAGGGAGTACCCGAAGGCTTCTACGAGTAAAGCTACCACCGTATGAGTGGGGTTCATCGTCTCTCCTAGTTACGATCCTCTGCCCCCCGCTAAGTCTGGTCTTGGCTTTGTTCTACGGGCCTCCACCAGTGGTCGGAGGCCTACCTTCATCCTCGTGCGCCCTGACCTACCCAATATACTACTACGCAGGCCTCGTGAGCTGCTCTCATCACGGAAGGCTCCTCGGCTGCGATACAGAGGGTTTGGGGAGATAGACGAGTGGCAGAAGGAATGGGAGCAGGCATACATCAATCGGAGGTAAGGGCCGATAGGCTTCCTACCCAGTAGTGGCTCTTTGCCTCAGGCCGGTGTGTCAGCACATGGTCACTGGTGCTTTGTTCTCCCTGTGGGCTCTATTGGAGTCCCTCATGGTCGACGGTATACCCGACCCCAAGGAGATGGCAAGGCTTACGCGAAGTCTCAAGCTGAAGTCCGTGGTAGCGTCTGGACGCCCTGTTGTTGGCCTTGTCCTCAACGATCCAGAAGCGGCTCACCGAGCACAGGAGCTGGCTATGGCACTCCGCGGCACCACTGAGGAGTCTTCCACCGAGCCCGATGCCTTAGAGGCTATCTTCGGGTCCGACTCTCCCTCGGTGAAGGTCCCGAAGGTCCGCACCCCCGACTTCGACTCGGAGGAAGGGCAGGACCTAGCAGTGAAGATGGCTGCGTACATGTGCTCTCTAGACAGCAACTCGGTGGTCGGCAGTGCATTCACCACTTGGCTGGACGTGCATGCGTATCTTAGTGGCAAGAACGGGTCGGGTGTAAGGATGGTCTCCAATGATATCGATGGTATGGTGTTTGTGAGACGATGGTTGCAAAAGCTCTTCACGAGGGGCTACGTTCATAGAGGCGACACTGGTATTGTGTTCGATCGGTTAAGCCCCTCATCTAATTAGTGGTGCCCCTGCGCCCGTCTACAGTATTGCTGCCTTCATCATCATTTTAACGTACTCACTAACCTTTCTGCGCTTACCACCACGTTTGGAAGTTTCCTATCCATTCAGCTGCGCAGTGCTCCGAGACCAGCAGTACTCCTTTCCTGTCTGTAGGATTGTTTTTGATGTCATCAGCCCTCTCACCAGCATTCACCGACGACCCCTCAGCGGACTCCCCTGCAGATTCGCCTTCCAAGCCCGGGACGTCTGGGGCTACTGCTTGGCTCCTACTACGCCGACAGTTCCTCTGCCGACTCTTCCAATTGAAGCTCAAGGCCGCAGTGACTCGGTTGACTCGGTGCTGCCGTCGAGCGAAGGGGACTACGACAGTCAGGGCGTATCCGAGCTTACCCGTGCATACGTTAAGCTGTCGCAAGGAAGCGCTGAGCTCCAGTCTGATCTGCGAATGCTGCTCTATGAGAACTGCACCAAGTTTCTAGGCGCTGCCAAGGCCGTTAGTGAGGTCAGCCAGACTACCGGGGATATCTTGGATGAAAAGCATGGCGACCTCAAGGTGGCCGAGGGGGCCATCAGAAATGCCTGCGATGTGGCACAAAGTGGCATGCCCTCGGACAACACGTCCGTCCATAAGCTGGTAAACACAGTGACAGATCTCGATCGAGTAGGTGGTCAGAAGCCCTCCTCTGCAGCCACTTGTGATTGTCTTCAGGTACAGCAGCTGGAGGCCCTACGACGATTGCCTGACACCCTAGCCGCGCAAACGGATGACTTGGCTCTGGTCTCCGGGTACAGATTGAACTGCGAGAAAACGCTGCATACGCTCGGCCAGGAGCTGCGGACGGTTCATGACCTCGAGGAAAAGTGCTTGAGGATAGTTGATGCCGCTGACGAAAGACTCCGTCATAGAATCAAGGCTGACTTCGACCTCACCACGGCGGACAGGCTGGCTATGGTCAAGGCGGTCCATGACAAGTCGTCTGCTTCACAGGAGTTTAGGACCATCGAGTCGATGAAGCTCCGAGAGTTGTTCAAGCAATCAGCACCGAAGCAGATGGCCACCATCTACATGCCACGCTACGTGGAGGTCCGGAACGCGCTGCGTGAGCTTGAAGTCCTCGAGGAGAGCTTCTGTGAGTCGGCATTGGCGCCAGTACTCAATCGAGTAGCGGAGTCTCTGGACATGGACGCAATCACTGCTCTTCTCTCCTTCGCAACCACCCATGGGGAGGTGGACGACCGATGGCGATTATTCGCGCGGACTGCAGCTGGCAAGTGGACTGAGGCGAAGCTGGCTGAAGCGCGCCAGGAGTGCGTGAAGGCTAAGAGCGAGCGGCCGCTAGCTCTGGTGTGTGGTACCCTATCTACCGGTGCTGCAGAGATCCTAGACTGCTGGAAGCAGATGAGCGCCGAGGAGCTTGGTTCTCTCATGCTTGACGAGGTATGCGACCTCTTCGGTGTGGATTCGATATCAGCGTGGAAGTCGGGTGACGAGAATGAGCTGGACACCATGTCTCTGATAGCCAAAATCATAAAGCAGTCAGTCGTGGACCGGCTGTCTATATCTGTATGTGCGGGTCTCGATAAGACGAAGGCTGAAGCTGCCGTCAATGGGTTGCTCTCCCGCTTCTGCGATGACTTTGCGGCCAAGAGAGGGGCTGAGATCGCTCATTTCGAAGACAGCGAGGAGCGGGCGAGGCAGCTGGCTCAGATGTCAAAGCAGCTGGATGAAACTCTAGCGGGGCTGGACAGCATCCAGCCCATGCAAGTGCTCGGCAAGGTGCAGCGTACCCTCGTTAGCCCCGGGGTGTTCATTGCCTTCTCATAGGTTTACGAAGCCTTCCTGGATACACTACGCGAACCTTCCTCCGAGGGAGGCCTTCAGCAGGATATTACCAAGTTGATCGCAGCAGCGGAGAGTGTCCTCGCCCCCGATGAAGCACTAGCTGTGGCTGCTATGGTAGGCAACATCCGCCGCTGGCTTCGAGTGAGCTGCTGCTGCCCAACAGGTACAGGACCATGCATGATGAAGGCTGGTAAGCGGTAATCTAACGCGATACTTGATGCGTGATATATACTATTGTTTCTCAAGCTGCTCATCGACTATATAAATGTAGCGTTGGTGTCATCGATTGTGTTTCCCCTCTTGGATCTGTCCACCAGTATTAGTTGATGGTTGGTGGCCAATGCCGGTCAGCACGGACATGGAAGAGCCACCGCAGGTGGAAGATTCCTCTCCGGAGGAATCTACGAGGGTATCACACTACTGGACCCCCGGTATTGATTAGGGCGGCACTGTGGGAGACCCAGGGCAATTCGCCGTTCGACGGTCGGGGAGAAGTGCTTCGCTCTTCGGGCGAATAGTGGAGGTCCTTCAGCCTCTACTGCATTCACTCTCCTGCATTTACTTTGGTAGGTAGGGATGCCTAGAGGTTGTAGCACCTAGGGATACAATCCCAGTACGGCATATCTTCATCCTGGACTGGGAGGTCCGATTCATTGGGAATTGTATCCTGGTAATGCACTGTAGAAACGGAACCTTTCGACATCCGCAGCTACCTCGGCACTACGGAGCGGCCTAACCGCAGCAATTCTCCCATTCATGGCCAACAATAATTAAGGCGGGGTGCTAATTAATGAACTCAACGCTGAACCCGAACATAGTGGCGGATAGGAATCCGTCAAACGGAATTACAGGCAAGATGAGAAATAGTGAACCAAGAATGTATTTTAACATTTGGTGATAGTGGTGTCAAGAAGGAAGCCGATCTTAATATGAACGGAATCGGGGCTGATGATTGTACCCTCAATCTTATTGATGTGGAACTGATGCATCAACTTGGCAAGCATGGGATCGTAGTTAGAGAACTCGATATCATCACCATCAACAGTGTAATCAGCACCAGCAGACATGCCCATTACATTAATGGTAGCGCGGCCATTAGAGGCGAAGTCGACCGTGAAACTTTGGCCCATCATGCTACCGCAGTAATTACCACCAAAAGCTGGAGGAGCGGCGGTAGTAGTAGTGGCCGCCTCAGTAGTGGTAGTCGTGGTTGTCGTAGTAGTGGTAGTTGCCACGGTGGTCTCCTTGGGAGTAGTAGTCTTCACGGTAGTCTCCTTGGGAGTAGTAGTCTTCTCAACAGTAGTGGTTTCCACAGCCTGCGTGGTGGCCTTAGCAGTGGCGGTGGTGGTCTCAACAGGAGCACCAGTAGTAGCCACTGACTTGGTTACAGGGGCCGCAGTTGTCACCGGAGACTCGGTGGGCTCAGCGGTGGTCACGCGCCCCATGGAGCAGGGCACGGCCTCGCCAACGCAACTGTCGTCACCAGGCTGGAAGCAATAGGAGCCATCGGCCTTTTCAACAAGGCCGAAGCAGGTGGAAGGTGTCATCCAACCCTTGCAGTATGAACCATACTTGGACTCGCGGCATCCATCGACCTTGGAGCACATCTGTGAGCAAGCATCCTCAGTGGCAGTAGCCACGGCGACGGCACCGGCGAGAGCGACAACAGTAGAAACGGAGAAACGCATGGAGTAAACTTCGAGGGGGAAAAACGAAAAACTGCGCGAAGGAGACATCACAGACGAGAACTTCGAACTATCCTAACATCTGAAAAACCGAATGAGTGCCAGAGACCCATCTACAACAGACTTTTCCTGTGCGCTACATCTGCCTGTGAGATACTACGGCAGACGAGCTAGTAGCTACCGAAGCTAGTAGCTGTCCTTTTGTCTACGAATACTGTCCCCGATTCTCGTATTCCTAGGTTGCCTTCCATCGGAGTGCAGTCTCCAGTAGCCCGCATTCGAGCGGGCCTCTCTCATGTTAAGACTACGCTTGCGTGGGGACACGCTGCGAGATGTCAATCAGGCTCTCGATCAGATCTCCGAAGTTTGCGGATCCATCCCGCGGTTCGCCATACTTACGCAGTACTCGCCTCAGCCATCACTCATTTCGAACTCGAACACCACCGACAATGGTTCCAATTCCTTCAGATAATATCAAGAGGTGAGCACAAAGGGGTGCAGATGCGGCTTAGAAAAACCTCAACCAACGAAATAAAAACTAGCGTAGCGGTCTCGCCTGCATCGACCATCTAGGCCAAGCCGAGCCTGGGTCATCATCAT
Organism: Perkinsus olseni; assembly: GCA_013115135.1. NCBI lineage: Eukaryota > Perkinsozoa > Perkinsida > Perkinsidae > Perkinsus > Perkinsus olseni. Next base: position 31,423 of record JABANP010000125.1, on the reverse strand, counting down.
AGGAGCGGATCAAAGCGTCGCACTGGAGGCCCAAACCGATGAGAATCTTCTCCGAATATCCTAGCTCATCGAGCTACCACTGTGATCGAACGCACAGCGTCAACTTGATCCTCTTGAAGTATCCACGGGTGACATCGTGGATGGCGCAATCGCAGACATCACGATGGTGAGAAGTTCGATTGTGGAAAAGTGGTAAAAATGCTACATTGTCGTCTTATTCCCTCGTGATCTGCGACATAAGAGCGTCTGTGCCGAGTCCGTTGGAGTGTTCGATGTCCAACCGCCTACGAGCACACCATACGCTTTCTGCAACCTACAGTCCACTGGTAACGAAGAGCTACTCGGGCAAGCTTCCTTATCTGCTGCAGGGAGCTTTCAGAATTTCTGAAAAATTCGGGTCTGAATCAGAAAGTATTTTCTTCATGAGATCAACATCGTAATACACCTTAGTGATAACACCGATTTGCGTACCTCCAGCGCTGGGCTCTGAGTCAGAGCCTCTGACATCAGAACTAAATCACCGGTAGATTTGAAAGTTGACCATGCCGCGGGGTGCTTTTCGCTGTAGGATACACTCTCACCACTAGGGCCGATAATGTTTACACAGACGGCAGCTTTACTGGGCAGGTATTCATATGGCAACTGCTGAGCCGGCGAACATTCAGATTCTCCCAAGGCGGAGAGCCTCATACCGTGGGACAGGTCGATCCATTCTACAGCGAGTCCGAGACGCAGCAGACACTGACCAATAAAAGACTGAGAAATTCCAGAGTAACCGTACAAGACCGCCACCTGGCATACGAGCATGAAGTCTCCTTCTCGTGGATGGCATAGGGTTAACGGCGCCTTCTCATGCCCAGACAGTATCAGGCCAGTTCCGTTATCACCACAGTATTTGACTACTGTGGGAAGTTCAGCTTCGTTGCTGAGAACTACTTCACTGAGCAGGATTCCGTCAGCTTCCTGGCAAGCGGAAGGAGTAACGACTGTAGCGTATGTGAAATCACACGGCGAGGGAGTCCCCCCGTGTGATTTGCTGCATGAAATTTATTTCATGCAGCAATGAACCATCCAGCGAGTCGAAACCGACTTCATCATGGTGTACCGCGAAGCCGCACACAGAACTCCCTTCAGGGCCGATTTCAGAGAGAACCTGCGGTATGTCTACTAAGGCCACTGCAGCAGGCCTTCTATGGTCAACGTCGTTGACTCAACGATTGACCTTCGAGAAGGTACGATTGCCTGGGAAAATCGTCCATATGAGAACAGACCTCCCACGGAAACAAGCCTGAGAACTGAAAGGTGGCCGAAAGCATTTTCGCCGATGCCAGAGATGCCAACTAGCCTCACTCCTCACCCTACGGCATTGAGTCGAGTCATAAGTAATGCCACCGTGAAATTCACTGTGAACACGACGGAGGAACGTAAAAAAGGTTTTTTTCTTATATACAAGGCTCATAAATCTCAAAGGTTCATCTGAAAACGCAAATGTATCTCCAGAAAAGTCATCATGCCATAAACAGGGGAGACTCACTCCGAGCGAGAGGATTCATCGTCCTCTGGAATGGAGCGCAAGGCTGTTACTAAACGGCCACTACGAAGGACGGCATTTTCCTGCTCTAGACGATCGATGAAGATCTGGGCTTCGATTTCCGAACTGAACCATTTGTCCAAACGAAGTCGCCACTCTCGAATTGTGCCTGGCACAGGATAAGTAAATAACCGCGAAAAAGTCCCTTCACCAAATGGTAACCACTCACGGACGTGTGAAGAGAATATGCCTCCTGAACCGGGGAGTGGGCCGTAGACCTGGGAAAATCGAATCAGTGATACGGAGGATAACTTTGGGGACTCTTACCCTTTACTCTGCACGAGTCAGTTATGAACGCGTCAGCGACCAAGTCGGTGGGGTCATCGGTTAATGCCATGTGCTGCACTGCACGCTGACCTGGAGTACACCAACAGAGGTTCAACAAGGGCTTTACTGTTAGCATTACCTAGAATCTAGGTCCTAGATGCTGTAGTGCCCAAGAGCGTCTCTCTTTGAACTCCCGCTTCGATCGAATACTGCGTGATATGCATAGGGCAACCTTAAAGTAATATTGTAAGTCTCATGGCTTTCGTTAATAATACCACAACGTGAGGTTGAGCTAGGGATGACACGTACATGACACCTTCGATAGCATCTGGGAAGGGTGGCATAGAAGCGATAAACCTACGGAGAGAGAACTATCGACCACATCTACAGTCTTTGAGTTACCCGCGTTGCCTGCTCCTCTCGGCCACGAACTGGGCAATATCCGGGTCAATGGCTTTCAACTGAGGGAAACCGCGGCTGCAGGAGTATCTGCGGAATCCTCGGTGTCATCACCGTTCTCACACACCCCTCGATCGAATGACTCGTGAGGTTGGCAGGCGAATGCCCAAAACCTGGATACAAGGAAACTCGTGACATTTGAAGTCCTTCAATTGAATAGGAAGCCACCATCACGCTCCACGAGAAGACGATCTATGCCTTCTCTATAATCTATAAGAAGACGGTCCAGGTCGACGATGATGAAGTAGATTTCCATGACAAAGGACACAAAATGAACTGATGAGCCCGCGTACAAAGAGGGCCTTATGAGAACGCTTCATGTCCCCAAGAGAGTGTCACGTCACATTTTGCCCTAGTCTACACAAGCCAACATAGGTCAGTGATCAGACAAAGTTGTTTGTCAGGCGTCGTTTGCCCCTCGCACCGTGTGGGTAAACTGAGCGGACGCTTATGCGGATACTGCGGGGGATCCAGTTTTGGATTTTCTCATTAGAGTCTCGCGATTCTGTCTTCAGATTCGCTCAAGCGACGAGGACCCTGCACGCCCGCCAAACGCACCTCGTTTTATATCTATTTTGTATCCTGTACAAGTGTTCAACACATATTACGTTTGTTCACCTTCGCGCAACTATGTAACGGCGGCAGTCCTTCGTGTTCGCCCACACTTAATGCATGATAATTATTTTTGATCACGAGTACACGTAATAAACCTGCAAAAATGGATCCCATACTGACACCCCACTGGGGAGACTCCAGTGCCACCTACTGAGGTTTCGCTCCACAACATCACGGCAGAGTGGACCTCTCGCTCGCGTGCCGTCAGTGACATTATCAACGCACTGATCTCTTCTGAAAAGCCTTTTTATATGTTACTCTCGTCACTTTACTGTATCCAAGTCACAGTTTAGAATCTAGAGAATATGGATGATCTAGACTTTAGATCATCAACTGTTGAGCTGTTGTTTGACTTTGGGTAGCGGTGGCCGAGCAGGCTTGTTCAGAGCTTGACTTGCAAATGAAGCAAATTGATGCGATAATATGTAAACAGAAGCGGAAAAAAATCAAACACGAAATCGAAGTGGAAATATGTGAAACAAAACGTGACAATTCGTGAAATTGATCGGGGAATACATGCCCAGGGCTACTTGCCACTGGAGCAAGAGGGGAAGCTGAACACGTTGTGTTTAACCTAAATACGCCTCGCTACACCTCGGCGAACAGTACTGCCGTTATAATACTTTGGCTTTGGCCTTCCCTTCTGCGGGATTACTGACGTGTCTGAAAACCTGTGTTCCGATGCTATCGCAGACACGGGTGGGATTACACAGGAGAGCCTTCCGACAGCCTCCTACATACGAGAACGCGATTATGGGGAGATGTACCTATCGGATGAACAAGATCGGACTGGGAGAACCCTCAACGTCAGAAACTCAGTATAGTCATCAACTAAGTTTATCAGCAGTCTCATGCGGACCGCGCGACTACATGGCAACCAATTGGGTATCGCCCACATCTCCCATGCTTTCGAACCAGAAGTCGGACCACTTGTGAGGTTTTGTAACGCAACAGACTGGCACTGTTGCAGTAGAGGCTTTGAATTACGCTGCTCATACATCCACTGCCATCTGGCGCTCAACATAACGAACGAGATTCTCCATGGAGAGACAACCAGGTATGCCGTCCTATAGGATGAGTAATCAGCGAACAGTCGGAGCGAATGCAGTGGAATCTCACTCGGGAAATGTTGCGCATAATTCGGTTAACCAGGGAATGTGCAGCACGCGTAGAAACGTTCCCTTGGGCTGAGGTTGGAACTCGATAGCGCTTGGGAGCTCAGTCACTGTCGCTACCTTTTTCTCCTATGCCGATGGCTTGATGGTAATGGTCGATCGCCTGAGAAGGCCTCCCTTGTTTGCTTAGGACAAAAGCGAGCATCTGGTGGGATTCCATAGCCTCGGCACCTGAGACACGCCACAGTAACCGCATAGCGTGTTACATTGGCGACGAATCGGTTACAGTTGCCGTTCGGTGCCGCTTTCAAAGCTTTCTGGCATGCCTCGGCGGCTTCCTCCAACTGCCCATTCTGGCACAGCGAGAAGGCCAAGTTGTTCTGATACCTGGCGAGATTCTTGGTCTGAGCCACCGCAACACGCCCATGTTTTCGGGAGTTCTCCAAGTCGATCGCCCTGAAAGCAGCCACACCATCGAACGCCTTTGGGCTGAGCCTTCCGGATGTACTCAATAAAACTTCTGATGGCTTGTTCATGATCTCCAGATTTGGAGTGGTAGATCCCAATTTGGGTTCGTACTTCGGAATCAGTCGGATTCAGGTCCTTCGCTCGCTCGAGGTACCTGACTCACAGCTCCGAGACCGACCCAGCGGTACACGCTTCGATTGCTCTTTTTGATATTAGCCTCAGACCTGACGCTTACGTGAGCGCTGTAGCGTGCTCCAAGTGGACCCCTTGTCCTGAATAGCTCTCAGCATGACCAACTCGAAGGTGTTCCATGCCGATGAGCAACCATGGCATGTGCCATCTGAGCTCACAGCTACCACCAGATTGAAGAGTAAGGTTCCTCCCCTTTACTCGGGGCAGTGTTTCGTGGCCGATCGGTAAGCCTGTATAGCACGCTCAGTTTCATCATTGGCAGCGAACGATCGCCCGAGAGCTATCCATGCCGGCCCGAAGTGTGGGCACACCTGACCACAGGTCTCCCGATGGCGGTATGTGAGTGACGGCAGAAACCTCCTATGCTGAGCCATAGGGGACCCCCGCACCTCTAGGGCACGCGCGAGATAGCGCCGTGAACTCTCCCTGTGAACGTGGGCGAAGTTGCCATCTGTGAAAAAGGGAAGCTCCTCTTTTTACAGCCTCGTACGCTCGGCACGAAAGTGCTAATTCGGCCCGACTTACCGGCCATATCAGCTGCGCATTGGTGATATATGCCTGCAGCATACCAGGGCTCGGGTCTGTCAGCAAGTTGAGAAAGGCCAGCACTCCTCTCCAGAAGTTTATCAGCGTAGGGAAAAGATTTCATCCGCTGCATCGGTTGTCGTCAAAGTTGCAAGCATGTCCACATACCTACCGAACACCTCCAACGGTAAACGCGTTTTCGACAACCGCTGGTCCCGATGTACCGCACCGCGGTGGAGCCGGCAACCACATTAGTAATGTTTAGTAATTTACAATGAGGAATCGAGCGAAATCTGACATTACCCTCGATTCTTGAAACCACTAGGCCCAAGTTGTGATTTAGGAATGAAGTACTATCATTCGTCGAATAGTATACGAACTGCTACAATGCAAGGGACCGAGCGCTCACATCGGGATGATGTCCAAGCACTCCGGCACTCTTGCTGTGATGTCTCTGGAAACCTCCAGTGCCCTTCGCAGATCGGTATTGGTGACGGCACATTCTCTGACCTATGGAATGACTACCAGCCTATATTTCCCAGACGTCTTTGTTGATCTCACCCAGAGACATCTCAAATAGACCGAATGACTGGTTGGAGAAGGACTTAGGCGTGACAGGTAACTTTGCTGCGACCCTGGGCGCCTTGGGCCGGCACTGCCAGGCTACACAGGAACAACAGCCGAGAATGAGCAACATAATCCAACGGCACGTACGCACGCGTACCAGCTCGCCGGCGCTCTCCCCAACCTACGCGAAGTGACTGCGTGGACGAAGCCTTGCTATCTGAGAGCTTAGACTGCGTTGAGCGATTGGTCGTATCACCGGCATCTGGGGCTACCGAGCCACAAGCGGCTTGTATGAATCTGAGATTCCGGATCTACGATAGCAAGAACCGAATTACGCCCCTGGACAAGTGCGTGTGTTTCTCTCCAGAATCGGTCTCTATATCATTCATTTCACATACTTTCATCTGACTGATCTTCGCAATGGGCCTAGCAGAGGATCCTAGCTGGCTCAACCAGTAGCTGAGTCATCATCTGGGCTCCTGCGGTGATGTGCGTATTGGATTCCACAGGGACTTCCGTGTGCGGCAGGGCCAGTCATGGAGACAATATCGAATCAACTCTTATGAGTCATATAAAGTAAGCTTTCCTCCAGATAGCGACAGGGCGTCAACAAGATGACCAGTCCATCAAGATACGCCGCCACTCGAACCTCGTCAGCGAGGATGTTGTGGCAAAGACCCCTTCCGAAGGAGACAGCGCTGACACAAACCTTGATATCGTCTGTCCTTCCTTTTGTGTTCCTCCGAAATCGGCCGATCACCTCTCATCCACGGGAGGTTATCACAACCCGCCAAACACATCGCGGAAGCCACTCGTACAGGAACTCGAGCAACAAGCGGCTTGAGTATGTATGGGGTCTCCCCTACACACAGTCTGTGTGACACAGAGGAGACAGCCAGGCGTCCCCGACACAAAGCCTCTAGCTGCGCTATAGCTCAGGGCCATGACTAGCTGTGGTTGACATTCACGTAAGCTGGTCTGCTAATATAAGTCGTAGAGGTATGAAGTTATCTAAGGCAGAAGTGAATGATCTTTCTTCCTAGTTATTTGACCTCTGTTCAACAAAGTTTAACAAATGCGTTTCTCCGTTCCTACTGTTGTTGCTCTCGCCGGTGCCGTCGCCGTGGCTACTGCCACTGAGGATGCTTGCTCACAGATGTGCTCCGAGGTCGATGGATGCCGCGAGTCCAAGTATGGTTCATACTGCAAGGGTTGGATGACACCTTCCACCTGCTTCGGCCTTGTTAAAAAGGCCGATGGCTCCTATTGCTTCCAGCCTGGTGACGACAGTTGCGTTGGCGAGGCCGTGCCCTGCTCCATGGGGCGCGTGACCACCGCTGAGCCCACCGAATCTCCGGTGACAACTGCGGCCCCTGTAACCAAGTCAGTGGCTACTACCGGTGCTCCTGTTGAGACCACCACTACTGCCAAGGCCACCACGCGGGCTGTGGAAACCACTACTGTTGAGAAGACTACTACTCCTAAGGAGACTACCGTGAAGACTACTACTCCCAAGGAGACCACCGTGGCAACTACCACTACTACCGAAGCAACCACCACCACTACTACTACAACCACGACTACCACTACTGAGGCGGCCACTACTACTACCGCCGCTCCTGCCTTTGGAGGTAATTTCTGCGGTAACGTGATGGGCCAGAGCTTCAAGGTCGACTTCGCCTCTAATGGCCGCGCTACCATTAATGTAATGGGCATGTCTGCTGGTGCTGATTACACTGTTGATGGTGATGATATCGAGTTCTCTAACTACGATCCCATGCTTGCCAAGTTGATGCATCAGTTCCACATCAATAAGATTGACGCTACCATCGTCAGCCCCGACTCCGTTCATATCAAGATCGGTTTCCTTCTTGACACTACTATCACCAAGTGCTAAAAACACTCCCTGTTTGTCTATTTCACTCAGTTTGGCATACTTCATTGAAAGTAAGGTTTTGCCTTCCTCTGTAATCGTCTAGTGTCTGTTGTGTTATTGTGAAGTTGTATGAGAAGTGAATAACCTGCCGAATTGCTAAATGCAAGGTTCGGGATCGGAAGCCCGAACTTGAGACGCGAGTAGACCATACTGTTGATCAAGATTTAACGATCCGTCAAATCCGAGGTGAACGAGGTCCCTCATTCGAAGATTGGTGAGAATCTTATTTCTTTCGACCCCTCACCGTGCACACTCGTGCAAGGTGTGAGGATCAATCGTCCTGAGTATTGAGTAGGCCGGTGTTGAGGGTCAGGATGGACACAGAGACCGCTTCTGTAGTTCACGTGATCGTAATGCATGCAGGAATAGTGAAGCAAGCTTACATTTTCCTCAGGAATTCCAGGCTCGGATCGAGGCTCATAGAAGCAATGGTGCTACGCAACTGCTCTATCGCTTCAGCTGATGTGACACCGTAGAACCCGCCAATAGCATGACAAACTGCACGCTGTGCTTCGATATTCAACCTGTCGTCGGCCACTGATGTCAGAAACTCCTCGGGGTTCAAGGTCGCAACTTACGGGTTGAGCCTCCAAGACTCCAGAAAGGCTCGCCACGCGGCCCTTCCATCTCCCTTGTCACGTGACACCAAGCCCTTAGCAAACCACTCCATCGATGACGAAGGGACAAAGTTCGGCATATCCCCCTTTGCGGTACGTACCTGTCATGTTATTCAAACTGAGTGATGCTGTTTCGGGTATCGAGTCTTCTGCATCCCATGTCTCACTTGCGCACGCACTACGAGATCTTTGAGCACTTGGCTATCGGTCTTGAAGCCACCCCCTGAGCCCTTGTATTCACTCACGACTCTACCATACTGGCCGGACGCGAACAAAGATCGGCAATGGGACTCCCGTGCCTTCGTATCAGACGGCTGTAGTGCTACCTGAGCGTTGGATGTGATGGCCTTAGCGAGTATCGAGGGAGCCAAAGCCTACGGCCAACTCTGAGAAGAATACGGCGGACTCCCAGTCGCATCTTGAGAAAGCGTCCGCTGCTGCCTTCAAAAGAGAATCCATGCTGCTGGCCATGCCACGACGTCCATCCGTGGGAGGCATACTGGTGGTTGAGCTGAGCGAGAGCTTGGAACGCCTAACAAACATCCAGTACCGTCACCGGCCACCCGAGTCATTGACAACTTGAGCATGCATCAGGATGAGGATTATGAAAAGAGTTGGTACTCGTAACTCGTAACTCGCAGCTCGCGAGTCGAAGTCAACGAAGAAAATTAACAAATGTCAGACATATAATATCGAGGATAAAATCATGAGTTATGTGGCTCTTCACAGAACTTCATCGGGCCCATGTCGGCCAAGATAGGGAGCACCTTCGCATACACTCGAATTCCTTCTACAAGTGCCTCTTCGGTGATGAACCTAGTGGGAGAAGATCCGTTGGATGGGCCATGGTCCATAGAATATACAGACTCACTCGTTGTGATCGTGCAGAAGTATCGGAGTATTGCGCATGGGCGAGAAGCCGAAACACGGCAGACCTTTAGCTCTGAAATACCTGTCAAAAACGGGTGGTTGCAACGGGGGGGTGAATTCGGAGAGAGGGTCACGACCCAATGACGACCTTGGAAAAGTCGCCATCCCGTGGAACCTCGACACCTCACACCTCGTGTGCAATATCGAATTCTTAAAAGCTCTTGAACGCTTACCGACCTGCTATCAGTGCCACTCGGGAATATCTCAAGGGTCGCTTCGACTCCGACCTCCCGTTCGATTGACCTCTGGAAGGCCAGTAGCCACGGGTTCGACATACTCAGTGGCGGCGGGTGCTCAGCAAAGTTCTGAAAAGTGGATAATGGAGATGAAGATAAACGTGATAGTTCACACTAGCATGATATTGAAAGCATCGAGACGGAAGACAGATGCGATTATGTTCAGCATACATCAAATTCGACCTCAACTTCATCTTTTGTATTCTCCAAGCCAACCGTCGAATATGTTCTTGAGCTGGGCGCGATCGATGTGGAGTGGTACCTGCAAATGAGACCGCTCGCTGGTGAGGACTCGCATCAAAACTCACTCTGATGTCCATGCCAACGAGAGCCTCTGATGGTATAACGTTGAGAGCGAAACCGGACTTCGTGCTGCAATAATAGCATGTTGCTAACAATGAGTTGTAGCCCTGTCCAGCCTCCTCGAAGAGAGCTCGGACCGCGGCCTACCTGTTGCTGGGTACTCCGGTCTGCAATGCGGTGACGTTGACCGTGAGAACATCGCCGAGAGTTTTAGCTGCAGCTGCCGGCCCGCACGAACTGTCGTTGAGTATCTTGCGTTGCTCAGCGCGCACTGCGTAGATTCTGGAGAGTATAGTCACCTACAACAGGTGTGATTATTCACAGATTCACGATGAACACGAACGTGTGGTACCAATTTCTCGACTGCCGTATTGTCGATGAAGCGGCTGCCATGACCAGTGTTGCCCTTTACACGGAAGGCCACCCAGTTGGTGGCGCGCTCCCCGTAGAACACAGTGTACCTGTTGCACGGGCTGTGGTCGTCGAGCCACAACAGGTGCGCATATACTTTTCAGAGGACGGATTGGCCAGGCCCTCATCGAGGACCATGCCCACGTTGAGGTCAGTGAACTCTGAGCTCTCAGCGAACTTCATGGCACCTGTCAAGCATCCAGAGCCAACACTACACTGCTAGCCACGTTTTTCCTCAACCGCTAGGACGGGATAAGATAACCGTGCACGGATGAGCGATCAATGCAGCGCACAGCGCTCACCATCTGCACCACCAACCTCCTCGTCGGGAACCAAGGATATGTGGATCGTCCGACGGAGCTGTTGTCCTTGAGCGAATATACGACGGAGGCCTTCAATGTAACTGTTGATAGACGACGACAGGTGCTACAAGCAATCACCAGAGGTATCTATGGCGCTGGACTTCTCTCCATCCACCTGCCTGGCCCAGACGCAGCCAGCTCAGGTGTTCAGTAGTTGATCCCCTCCCTACCCGGTGAGCACACATTTCATATCTTGAGTGCCTCGGCCGTAAATTTTTCCATCCTCGATCACTGCCTCGAAGGGGTCACTTTTCCAATGCTCTCGGAACACAGGGACGACCTACACACCATCCTGCAGCCCTGCACCAGAGTATATGCTGCTCACGTCGTAATGACCGTTGAGAAGTATCGTACTGAGGGCAGGATCAGTGCCTGGGAAGGTAGCCAAGATCACCGGTTTGCCTGGTACGTATCTGATGAGAAATGACGAGCCGCAGAGGTACAGCTATAATCGAGCAGCCGTCCACCGACTGCATTACTCAATCGCTCTGATGTTGGTGACGCCTGTTATCTCCCCAACCACTTCTGTAACAGCTCAGCACATTTTGCATAGGAACCGGAAGTAACACCTTGAAGGAGCACCCAGTAGACCCGGAGGTCTCCTCGACGGGCCCAGGTTATATGAAGCCTCAACCACCGACACCCAAAACCTACCTTCACCGCTAATCGTGGGAATTCTCACCAGCTGTCGGAATCTGTCAATGCAGTCTCTGTCCTCTTCAGTGAGCGGACCCGACACCGCGCTCGCGGCAACGCGAGACGATCTATCTTGTTTGTCATCCTGAATGGCGTCTTTCAGCCAATTTATCTACTACCACTCGCCCACCGATTTCCTCCTGCGCTTAGCCTCGCAGCCGCAAGGAGAGTCTACGGCTGCTTCTTCAGCGTTCTGGTTGGAAGTAGGGGGCATTAAGGCTAGAGAATGGCTCGGCGCGGAGACAGAGGAAGAACCCAAGAGAACCGACAGCCGGTATGCTTGGCACGTCGTGGGCCACTCGTCCATTCCGTAGGGGTTGGTAAGCAACACCACATCGGACAACCAATTTGGAGGCGACGCTTACCTAGCCATAGGATGACTACCAACCCGAGGAGCTCAAACGTCCCACTGGAGAGAATGAGTGAAAACCGGGAGACAGAGACCATTAAGCAACGCTTGGTAACCCAACAGAAGACCACGCTCGAAGGCCAATGACTATCAGTCATGCTAACAGGTTTAATTTCTCAACCTACTACAGACTACTCAAGTCCACTGAGGCGAACAGCTTCTCGAGCTCTGTGGTCCCCATATCCACGCCGTCCGGTCCCGAAGGCTTGCCGAACAGCGCCGTCAAGGGGTCATCGTTGCTGTCCTCCAGGGCCCGACCAGTAGCGGGCGCGGTTCGCTCCACCAGCCATTCGCTTTGGAGAAGATCATCAGTGTACTTTCTGGGGTCGTAAACGCCCGCTGGTCCGGATTGGCCCTCCTCGCGGGGAGATGACCGACGAGGAGACAGTTGTGCCCAGCGTCCCTCCTCGACAATTGCTTCCTTGTCATCTTCCAACTTCACTTGAGGTGCTGCTGGAACCACGGGCTTACCATATTGTACAGGATGAACCTCTACGATGGCGGGTACTAGCTCCGAGTCTGCTGCAACAACAGGGGCCTCCTCGGCCGTCGCAATGATATCAGGGTGCTCGGATTCCTCTTCCACTAGCGTCGCCTCAAGGGTAGTTTCGCCACCATTCCTGGCCTGTCGCATCTCTCCTAGTCTCACCTCGTTAGAGGAATCGTTGGACTTGGTACGGGCATCCGTCATCGATCTTAGATCGACAGTGGTCGCTGGAAGGAGCTCGGTAGTCGCTGCCTTCATCACAATGGCCTCGACATAGCTGTGGGCCATCTGGCCAACGTCAGGCTTTATCCCCGACGGACCTCCACCTCTCGCAACCCCGTTCTTAACAGCCCCAAGCTTGGTCCCTGCGGATTTTGGCCTTCTCGTTGGGCCTTTTCGTGTGGATGATGGAGCTGAAGGACACAACACAAGTTGTAAACCCGTCCGGCAACCGGGTTCTGAAAAGTCCAATAATTCAGAAAGGCCACCTACCCGGTTTGGCTCGAAACTGCCGCGTCAGAGTGAGCACTGGGGCCTTCCGGCGGGGCCGCGGCTTGCTGAGTCTCTCTATGGAGCTCTTCTGGGCCTCGGCCATAGCAACCCTAAGCTCGACAGTCCTTCGTTGCTATTCAAGATGAGCCCTACTTCATCTGCGCGAGCCTCTTCGTCGCCTCCGATGCCGTCACCACTGTGCCTCTATCTTCCGTCTGACCCGTACCCTGCCTACCGTACGCCCTCCGCAGCAATCTTCTGTCACTGGCTGCATTCCGCCGCGCGAAGGCACACCTAGACCCATGATAGCCAGCAAACACATACAGGGAGAGGCCTCACCTTGAGCAGAGCCCCTTGGGGACGGCACCCCCCAACGAGCCTGCAGGGCTGATGGTCTTCCGTGGCCTACTCCCACAGCCGGGGCACGATCGATACACCTTGGCCGCATTCACAGATCTCCAAAACTGCCCTGGGGGTGGATCTAGTGACGAAGTGGGTCGGCCTTCGAAAGGCACAGATTGCCACCCACCCTCCCTGCCAGTCGTGCCTGGTATGCGGCCCCACCGGCGTCGCTTCAGTCCCTCGTTGATAGTACGAGCAACCTCCAAGACGTGGAGAAGGAGGCCGAGCATGACTTTATCGTCGAAGTCCTCATGACGCGTCTCGTCGTTGCCCTGCCACGGAGATTGTTCGTAAACAAGTCACTTATAGCGCGGAAAAGCGCACGCCGAGGGAGAATGATTCGTCGTACTGGGTCGATAAGGAGAGCAGAGTAGAGCGCGTCGGAAGCTAATAGACGAGCGTGACTCACCTCCGCCCCGATGTTGATGCCCCTCAGATTGGCCCTAGTCTCCTCACAAGCGTGTCGGCGAGGATGAGCATGGACGTCGCAGAACATACCTGGACGCTCCACTAACAACGGTCTAGTACTCAGAGGCGCTTACCAGTGCATCTGCAGGGCTTGGTGGAGGCCAGCAAAGGCTTCAGGCAGCCCGGATGCATGCAGGAGAAATGCTGCATGATTTCACCAACATTGAAGGCTCGCTCGAGATACGTTTTCGCAGCAAGAAGATAGCCTTGTTCACACAGTACCTATGAAGCGACACGGATCGGTGGTGCCCCGTGATAGCCGACCCACCTTGGCCCGCTTGAGCCTCCCCCAGCGCCTCAAGAGGATGTAGCATGGAGCCCGACCCTGCTCAAAGTTGACTCCTAACGACGCTACGAAGTCGTCTATGGTCCGAGGTCGATCCACGCTGTGGCGTCCTGGAGCGTGGCTGCCAGCCGCTGGGATGAATCTGATGATTCTGCCTCTGAGCTCACCGCGGGGCAGCCGACAACACACTCACCGACAATTATCGATTTCATCATTCAACATGAACATAGCCCCGCGCATTCTTCTCGTGAATCGATCCCCTGAGGAGCACCATCCGCTAGGCGACCGACGATGCATCCGTGCCTACCACGAAGCCTGGCCACCATCTCGTCGTACTGGCTAGCTCGATTGGTCTCGGAGCTCATGCGAATTTTGTAGTTGAAGCACCTCCCAAGTGAGTGACTCAACGGTGCCCAAAAGGTCAATCCCTGGCGACTGAGAGCCCACCGTCTGTTGGACTGAATCTAATGACAGCAACAGCACTGGGGCTGCCTCAACATCTACCCGGCCATACCCGCTTCATGAGGAAGCTCTCTGCAGTACTGACCTAATTGCGGCGGGGCGATCTTCCAAAACCTCAGCACCTCGATTCCTTCACCCCACCGCAAGGACCCCTTCCTGGTCGCCGTCGTGGGCCTCAGAATCAACGCTCTCTCATAAGCGAGGAGCCTCGCAGTTCCTTCCGCATCGCTCCGCCCGACTGTTCTATCTCCCGCCATCACATCAAAGACAAAACCGGGCGCTCGCACTTCCGCGACGGGCATGGGCCTCTTCAAGTCGACATACACCGAGCCATCCTCTCGCACACTAACGCCGACATCGCTGGCTCGAACAGCCACGGAGCGGTCCAACTCGGGGCACCCGAAGAGGTCGCACAACCGTTCAGTCCCGACAGCGCGGCACAGATCAACAAAGAGGCCCTCGAGGAAGTGGTCGCTTGAGATATGGAAAAGGTCTCGACTTCTCGATACGGCATGGTTCACTAGAGTGTAGACCTTCCGTTTCACAGCGCCGTGCTGTTGCATTGCCCGGTGTAGGCCTTGGAGTCGCTCGCGGTCTGCCTCGCTACTCTGGGCCAAAGGAAGTCGTCCAACTTCAAAACCCTCACCGTAACTTCCTGGCTTGCTTGAGTAGAAACTCGAAAACATCGTGACAGTGATTGGGCCCGAGGGCCTCCTTGTACTCGTCCAATGCATCCCTAACCACTGGGTCATCCGGGCCACTCTTCCGGAGCAGCCGGAATATGTGAAATAGGGCCTTGTCGATCTTGGCAACGACATTGCTGCTCTTGGGTCGTGCAAGGTCGAACAAGGGCGTCGGTAAGATGTAAAGATACTTCAACCTCGACCTGAGGCAAAGACTCTGCCGAAGCCTCACCAGCTCCGCACCTTTCGAGACGATCTCGCTCCGCCTGCTTTTCTGCCTCCATCGCCTCCCTTTTTTCCACGATTCTCCGTTCAGCTATTCGCGTTATGACGTCCAAGGCCTGGAGTCGGCTCGGCCCCCTGAGTCTGTAGGAGGACTTCTGGCGCGGAGTGAGGCTTGCCCAGAACCGGAGCAGTGAGGACACGTCCAGGGTGGTGTAACCATGCTGCTTCTCGAAGGCCTCCACGATAGGGAAGGCGTGACCGTCGCCATTGGTCAGGTTGAAGAGATACTCCGACAGGTCCTTCTCCCTCACTCTGATCGCATAACTCGAAATCGGCTGAGCCTCCTCAGCTGGTTAGCTCACCCCTTAAGGCCCCACTTGGTCTTGTCATTGATGGAATTGAAGAAGTTGAGGACTTCGGCAGGTATGAGTTTCGACTCGCCTTCAAAGAAGCTTTGGTGGCCGCGTCGAGGTAGGATGCAGTCGTCGCCGAGTCTCTCAGTACTCCCCTCACACGCAATGTAGAGGTCGATGATCCGGGCGTACTGTAGGGCCTTTGAGGATGCTGACAGGACCGACGTTGGGAGCCTGATGGTCGCAATTCTAACGTCTGTTACCAGTATGCTCTACAGGGCCCCCTCCGAAGGCCGCTGTTAAGGTTCAACCAGTGGGAATCGGTTTGAGGATGGGTACAGTAGAAGGAGGTGGAGCGCCTTGGCTAAGCGTAGTCAGCGCGCTACCCCTGGAAGGAGTGACGACAGGCTTCGGCGGCAGCAGCGGAAGATCCCCCAACCAGTGGACCTTACAGTGAGAACGGTCGTCAGTTTTGTAAGGACAGAACTCGTTTACCTCCCTCCGCAGTGCGAATAGACCATAGACAGCACGAACGACATCTTTCCGCCTCAGACGATATGCCATCTCCCGCTCTGTGTTGGCTTGGTCGTTTTCAAACTCGCTCCCCGCAGCCTGCCGCATGCCGCTCGAGACGTCTTCCGATGGGGCGCGTTTATTTTGGTAATGATCAATCCAATATCTGAAGAGCAGGAGAGCGCCGATCGACCCAGCCTGCACTATTTGGACGCTCATTTGTCTCATCCCTTACTGGATATAAACTTCTTCGTCCTCGGGAGGGTCACACCCAACCCGTTCAGCAAATTCCTCCACGAGCCACATGACGAAGCAAGCCTCGGCGATAGACAGCTTCCCTGCGCCTAATGCTGTAACAAGACTAAGGTGCTCCGGTGACTCCTCTCGCTGTAGTAGTAATCTCCGCATCGACAAAGAGCCCGCATTTTCCTCAACGGGTCGGGGCGCCGCGGTCATGCGTAATGCTATTCGGACGCTGATGATTCATGCCTGGTGGCCCGAGCACAGTCGTCACTGGCCGACTAGTCCCCTGGACTGACTGAGGAGCCTCGCTATCTCCATCCACGACGAGTAGGTGGATGGCGATGGCTTCTGCGTACGAACTCAGGTAAAGGAAGAAAAACATTGTTGTTACAACGGCGTCGAGAATTCTAGACAAGGAGATGCACCCGTGAAACGTGTAAAGCAGTTTTACAGATTGTGTTATGAGCCCATTACGTGTTTTGCACGTTATATTCTTAATTTGTGATCATAACGCGTAGAGTCTTCGAAACGGGTGAAACACCCGCGTTCAACACAACACGGGTGCAGCTCCTCTGTATTGGTCGAGTCAAGAAAGAGGCAATTGGCGACCTTTTCCTGACGTCCATTGAACTTGTTGAACGCAGTAATTCGGTAAATCTTGCATCATAATCACTGCCGGAGTAAGTCCTCTATTTGCCTGACTGAGGCCGAATTCTCGCTCACCCATAGGCGAGAGCCGATAGCCCTGAGCATCTAGTGATCAGCTCTCTTGCATGTTTCTCCTCAAAAACGAGGAAAGAAGTCCCCGCGCGAAACTGGGGCAAGAACGAGACGAAGAGGAAGTGAGCTTGGACTGAACGAGGGAATGAACGGTGCTCACAGTCGGCCTCTTTCTCACACCCGCGCAGTCGCCTGCGGCGATGATTGTGAATAAGCCCGACAAACACCCCCCTCAACCACTAGGAAGCGCGACAATCGTAGCGAAACACAACATTCCCAGCCTGCAAACGAAATGCGAGTTCAGTATGATCTTGGCACGCGCGCCCAATGTCCCCTCGAGAGAACAGAGGTTTTCCTACCTCATGCTATCTGTATCACGTGTTTTCCCACCAAAGGTGTGGATTCCTTCACCTGCGTCATAGCGCTATCATATTTCTGGCAGAATCTGTCGCGACCATTTGTAACACCGTTCGAGGTTGAGGAAACATGATATATCACTATTGCTCTAGCGTACCGCGTGTTACACGTGTGCGCTCGAAAAACGATGGCGCGCGAATATGTAGATTACGCTATGAAGCAACCTTTTCGCCCGAACTCCTGTCGAGTGCAGTTTTTGCTGCAGTCAAATATCCACTCGTACTGAGTCACGCTTCACATCCGCTCATGCTATAAATCGCGACATTCCTCAGGCCCTCCTAGGAGTTTCGATCTCCGACACAATGGCACCATCGATGGACGTAATCCTAACCATATCATCTCTGCTCCTTGTACTCTGCTTTATGGTCGAGGCTACGGGTATCGCCAAGCCTTCGGGTTTCTACGTTCCGAGGTGCACCGTACCCCCCTATATAAGCATGAAGCTCCAGTTCACAGGCGACAAGGTGTTGTACGAGATCCGGCTTCCTTATCGCAGACTAGAGAGCCGTTCGTTCCCTTTCGTAATGGTAAACACTTCTCTTGTGAGAGTGGCTGTGGACGACGATACACTTGACTACTGGGAGCGATCAGTTCCCGGTGCGTTCTCTCGAGAAGGCTATACCATGTTCGGCTACGATCCCTATCAGAATCGCGTATCTGCAGTATCGACTGGTGAGGCTTATGAGCTCGTCCCCACCCGCTACACGAGGTTTGCATGCAAAAAGCGAACTGCCGCCCCGGTTATCAAGCCCCATGGTAAGTATTTTGGAAAAGCGAACCTTGGCGGCACAGGTCTGTACGGCTCATATGAACTGTCGGTAACCATGGAGTTCAAAGACATCGACGGAGGGCGCCGTATCGATTATCATTTTACACTTGCAGGGAGTGAGTATAGTCTTCTAGTGAAGCCAACCCTACTAATGCAGACCTCGAGCTTAATACAAGTGGAACTATTGGAATTGGATGTCTCGGGTATTCAATCCTTTTTTCCTGGCCTATCTAAGGACTTCTTCTACAAGAATTTGGGCTACGATTCTGATAAAGATATCATCACCCTCCTCTTGGACGACTCCAAACACATCACTCTGGTGAATGAGGCCTCCGGTACGCCCACAACGCCGCCCCCTCCGACGCCCACAACGCCGCCCCCTCCGACACGGGAGCCCCTGGGTCGCTACACCAGAAAAAGTCCTCCTACCTTCGTTCAGCTAGAATTCCTCACGAACGACAGGCTGATCTTCGAGACCTCCGCTCGTCGCGCGCTGACCCGTGGGAAAAAGTGCTTTTACTCGCACGCCACTGTGAGGGTGAGCAGCTCATTAATCAGAGTGCTGGCGAGCGAGGCGCAGTTGTTGTTCTGGGCAAACACTGCTCCTGCTGGTGACTACTTCAAGGCTGAGAGCTTCACCCTGCTCGGCTACGATTCCGAAAAGAATAGCATAACTATGATCGGAAGAGATGGTGCTTATGAGTTCTCTGCCGACCACAACCAGAATAGTACCATTACCAAGCCTTCGGGTGTATACAAAGGGCAGAACGGAGCTCTCTCTGTAAGTATGAGATTCTCGCAGAGTGGCGGAAGCAGTCTCGTCTACTACGATATTCAGCTTGGGCAGCGCTATGCGCCCGGGTCGAGGCAGATTACATTCACACGTGGCTCCCCTTTCGTCATGCTCAGCTCCAGCATCATTGACGTGGATCTTTCAACTTCTGGTCTATCTGATATTCACTTCTCGCTACCTGGTCTATCCACGGATTACTACTACACCACCCTAGGCTACGATTCTGCTACTAATGTTGTCACATTCGTGCTGGGGAACTCTCAAGGTATCGCCTTGGTACATCAGCCAAGCGACTCATAGAGATATGTGATGTCTCCATAGGGTTATATCATTCCCTAATACGCCCTGATATTCCTGTGCTGGTGAGTATGCAAGCCAGTCAGAGTATTACTCATTACCACTCATTTTTCCGAAGTTGGTTGATACCAACTTTTTCGGGCCACTCGGCCACGGCGATCAATATGCTCAGGACATAGAAACAGTCTCAGTCCTATCTCAACCTCTTCAACTAGTAGACAACTTTCGAGACAGCAAGTTTGTGTTGGGCCGCGAAGTTTGGGAACCATCCAAAGATTGCGAACGGCGACCACATCAAGATTCGAACGCTACAGTACTCAGCGTTCACTATTCTAAAAGCGGGGGTTCAACGATGACGCTCGAGACGGTATCGGTCGCTGTACACGACTACGAAGGGGCCACCCCCCAGAGTCGGTTGCGGAAGTGTTATCGGGAGTGAAGTGATCCCAAATGAATGAGCAATAGAATCCCCGGCAACTGCTAGATCGAACTCCGGCGGACCCCTCTCTTCTGTCAAACGTGACTCATCGATCCTCACATCATCATCATCATCATCATCATAAGTCCAATCGCCCCGACAAAGGATCTGCAGCGACCTCTATGACAGTATCTTCATATCCTCAGTCTCACATGGGACCTAACGGAGGCAAGCCTGTCCTCCAATAGAAGAGGACAAGGGACAACTGATGAGCAATACCGGCACACCTTCTCCCTGAACCCAACAATCGAGGTGTGTAGGGTGCCATGGTCAGCATGCGCCCGGAAGAGGCGGCGAGGGTTTCGGGTAACAGGATGGGAAGAGACCCGAACCAGACTGGCCATTCAAATGGGAATTGCCTGACGCTTACATTACATCGGCGCCTCAACAACTCGGCACATGGGGCGGGGATGCGATCAAGTGATCCAAAAAGTCACAAAATCATGAAACAAAAATGCAGCAAGTGTGGCAATAGTGATCTTATTGCATCGGCCAGGGCTGGTGGTCTCCTGCTCCCGAGTCGGGCTTCGAAGTGCTCTCTCGAATAACCCTGCTGACCTCCGCGAGGTGCGTCTGTACTTCCGCGATGCGGTTGAGGGCCTCATTCCTCATCTCTTCCTCCAAGTGCAAACACTCATTCACCTACAGCGGCACTATCCAACTGAAGCACTACGGCGGCAGGAATGACAGTAGAGAGACGCCTTACTTCCATGCACCCGTGTTGGGCAGCCATGATCACTTCGAGTTCAGTCCGCACTGTCTGAGCTATGAGACGACTTGCACGCGACTCGATCTCCCTCAGCCTGGCATCTGTCTCCAAGGCTATTGTCCTCAATGCTTGAGACTGAGTGAAGGGACACGACAGGGTCTGGGGTAGCGCATGAGACGCGAACCGAGAAGAGAGTAAAGGGTAGTATTAATAGATACTCTCAGCCAGCTCACCTTGGAGTCGCGATCACGCTCGGCAGTTCTGAGGTTCTCCACAGCCTCTTCGACTCTCTTCTCAGCAGTTTCAACCCGTGCTCTCTGCTCCGACAGCTCGAATGCTCGTGCTGCGCGATCCGCTGCACAAAGAGGACCAACTCGACTCCCTCTCGAGAAGCGCGGAGCCAATTACTCACATTTGCATCGCTCCACATCGGAGACTTGTCTTCTCTCAGCCTCTTGCAATTCCTCAACTCTCTTCTCCAGAGCTGCAGTGTCTTCGATATCAGCCACCTCAGTCTCGAGGTTCCGACATCGTTCTTGCAGCGCTGTCTCTCGCTCCTTAGCCCGAAAGGCCAACTCCTGATTGGGAGAAGTTTCACCGAATCCGACCGAGAAAGACCAGACGCGTCAGTAAAAACATCCCGCCGGGCCGTAGCAATGGAACACCGCAAATGAGTATCGTTATCCACCCCACACAGCGTCACTGACCTTGGCTGCTGCGGCCTGGTCTCGGGCGACTTCGACATCTCTCCGCGCTGTGAGCACCCTATTCTCAACTATCAGCCTAAACTCCTCCATTCGCCCACGCAGGTCCTCCAACGTCGCTGGAGGGCCTGTGAAATGAACCATCACCAACTCCAGACCCGCATCACCCCAGACTGATCGGTGCGACCGTACGGACCCCCTCTCACTCGACAAAGCCTCAGTTGTTAACCAGCTCGGTATGCCAGCCCAAATAGAGTTCACGTCCTCGTCAGCTTGTGTGGCGTCCACACGGTAGAGGAGGCTGGCGACCATATCTCGCGTGGACTCGATCTCGCGGAGCTCGCCGGCAACTCTCTCGGACGCATTAGAGGCATTCTCGGCTTCCACGCCTCTGTGTCTGGAGCAGCAGCATCGTACTGGATTGACTGCCATAGGGTTGCTCACCGAGCCTCATCTTCTGCCGTATGGAGCTCTTCTCGTGCTAGCTCCAGAGCTTTTCAAGCACTGGTTCCTCCGCGCTGGTACCCCGTCAAGCCGCTCCTTCACGATGGCTAGTTTACTAAAGGTAACGATGGCCGTAGCGCCTCGAACCAGCTGCGAGGTACCTCTGAATGTCAGCCAGTCGAGCGTTGGCCCGCGACAGTAGCTCTGCAGAGGTGGAGAGCGCCTGTTGTGTCATCGCTTGAACTCTGAAGGCACAGAGAATAGGATGAAGGCTACCGCGGGTGGCCGACCTCTTCGCATCCGCCATCGCGGAAGTGCATTTGCCAAGCTGATCCTCGACATTCACGACCACTTGCTGAGCGCTCGTTACCTCTGCCCTTTCACGCGCTAAAGAGTTAATATCCCTGACAAAGCCGTACTTGAGTTCACGACTGGCTGAAGACAGATGGTCGCACTTCTCTCTAAGGTGTTCTCCCATCGTCAAGAGCTTGCCTCTGGTTAGGAGCAGACGGTCCGTTGCCTTGCGGCTGTCCCGCGCCGCCGCACCAGCCTGACAAGGAGGACCCCTTGGCGGTGACACTCACAAAAAAAGGGGTACCAAGTCCCATGAAGCGGTGAGCCTCATCTGCACCCGATTCAATGCTTGGAAGGCATCCAGCAGTCGAGCGATTAGGCCCTCCTCCAGGCCCTCTCTCGCTGCCCCTCTCCGCCTAACATCACCTCCCTGCGCTTCTACCGCCAGTTCACATCGTTTTGACGAGTCTAACAGCGGGCACTCGAGGCCGGCGGCAGCACCATCCTGGCCCACCTGCCAAGTGGTCATGATTCTCGGCCAGACCACCACCCGCTGCCAGCTCTACACATCTGACGCGGGTCTCCGCGGTCTGCTCGGTAACGCTCTTCCCCTCACACCAACCATGACAGGCCAGTAGCGCCTCGCTGGCCGCCACATTACCGTGGTCGTCAACGAGCCAGCGCAGCCTCTCAACAGCCATGTCGTAGAGACGGCCCCAGCATCGTTCATTCCGAAGGTCACGTGACTCAGTCGTTGGAGATATTTCCTCTTCCGTCTGGAACTGCGGCAGGGGTCCTCGGAAGTACACCGTCAGAAGGTTGCAGGCGAGATCGGCGACAACGTCATTATCGGAGAGCAGGTGTCGTACGAACCCCTCCATACCCTCGTCCAGCACTGCGTCCAAGGCCTCGAAGAGCCGCATCTCCTCAGGCGTCCCCACAACTTCTCTCACTCGCTTGGCCTGGTCCCCGAGACTATGCCACAATCGATCTCGGTGGGGAAGGAGGGTAGCATTCCCACGGCGTAGGAGCGCTGAGATTATCAGGCCGGTAATGCACCGAGTGGCCAGATCCTCCACAGCCATAAGGCACTCGAGGAGCTGCAGTCCTGAGCTCTGACGGTCCGTCAAGGCGATTTCCAGGTCCGGATCACCAGCGACCGCAACGACCAACGCACAGGCTATACAGAGTGGGACGTCGGAGTTCTGACTGCCTGACAGGTTAGAGGCAGCCGTGATCGACTCTGCAGCGCCATACACCTGCAAGCCTGTCCAGCATCTCGCTGAGGCCGCCGTCCCACTTGGAAAGTAGAGAAACATCGATTCTGGGCGTGAGCGCAGGAGCTAGGAGCACCTGACAAAGCAGCAGCAGCAGCGGGACTGGGTTGCAGAAGTGGCTGGTGGATTCCAGCCGAGCTCCTCACATCTTTCACTGCGTTCACCGGCATGCTTCGTCCCAATGCGCAGCCATCAGTACGCGGATACCGCCCTCTTCACAAATCAGACCACTGCCTTCCCCGACACTCACGACTTGCTCGAGAACAGCTAGGGGCGGCTCCAGCGATGGAGTGATGATCGTCACCAACATGGCCAAGGAGCGCTCGTAGGAGCGGTCTGCAGGAGGCGATAGGAGTGGCCAGTGCGGGCTCGAGGGACAGGGGGACAGAGGAGCTTCAAATAGCCAACGTCCTTTTGACCATGCATGCCGCACTATTATAGAAATCTCAGCAGAGGCCTCAAGGGAAGTGCCACACGGTTATCTTCGTACACCCGTCGCATGGCCATGATCTGACGTAGATATCGTTCAAGTCCTCTACGCCTCTCCTCCACCATCAGCGGGTCGTGAGCACGCCATGGCAAGTAGCGTTTGGGAGGTAGCCTCACTGGGCCCTCTAGCAGAGAGGCGATGCTGTTGTGGAGTGCATGGAAGTCTGCATAGCGACGGCGGACCGTCCAGCGTACAACTCGGCCAGGCCCCGAGACGACCACTGTGTACCAAACCGGCGTTGTCTCGAGGGTGGCCCGGTCAATGGAGATGTTGAGGGACGGTGTTGGTGGGAGCTCCTAGCGTCATTAGTTTGGGGAACGGGGTGTGAGTGATAGTGCCATATAGGGAATACAGCCGGTCAGAACAACGATAAGGTTACGCCCCCGTACGACGACGGCACCAGACGTAACTCAACTCGAGTAACCGACCACGTCGGGCGACGCAGAAGACATCATGAGGGGTATGGCATCTACCAAGATGTGTACTATCTTTCTGAGACAGCCGCCCCAGTTATGGATAGACTCTGACGGGCCTTTTTGTGATCCTTTGAAAGATCGCTTGAGGAAAGGCTTTGAGGAAAGAGGCTCTTTCCTCGCTGGCATGTACGTTGTACACATGTACTCTGCTGGTGGCTGGAGTCTCGGTCTTTACAGACACCTCGCCACATACGAGTTGGCCTGCCCGCAGCGATACTCCATCGTTACCAGTGCTTATTCGAGTCACACCATTCTCTATCACTGCCGATCCTCGCTCCCTCTCTGGCCGCCTGCGGACCAGCCCCACACGGTGCTTCTGCTCGAGTTCGGTCGAGGCTTTGCCCGAGTCCCTTCGACGGGGATCAACCCGAAGCACAGAGAATAGATGTACAAGCTATCAGCGCCTCGGCAGTTCGAAAGCCTCCATCCCCTACCGCCAGAGACATTCCCCAGAGCTGATACAACACTCGGCCTATCAACTTGACACTGAATAAATATCGCACACACATAAATCGGACGACGCTTTCAGAGGGATCGAAAACGCCGCTATTGGCAGCGTAAGTGCTTAGCAAGGCACAGCTTGGCAACGATCTCGCCCTCTTTCGGAGCCACACCAAGTCCGCGGAAGTTCTCACTGAATCCTTGGCGAATGGCGGCGACGACCTCGGCATTACAGTGCCTAACAATATGAACGTCACTCAATATGATAGGTTTGAGTCGAGTGACAGTATGCGTTACTTCAAGCTCTCTGCGGCGGACTCGGTAATTCTATCGTAGCCATAGGGAAGAATGGCTCCGGAAAGGTGTATAGGTAGCTCGAATGTATTCCGAGTGCTCATCTCTAATGTAAACACGTCTTGCTCACCTACAGCAGAACCACCTTGAAGGCTGGTGAGAGTGATCTTTCAAACACCCTGCTTAACTTCTGCCAGCAAATCGACGATAATGAGGACTAACACCGAAGCTGATCAATTCCAACCGTTTCCAGATGCGGCATTTTCCGTGTAATATTGAGTCAAGACAATGACGCTCTCCGGGGCAATGGCTTCCAAAGTTTATGAAGGATCAGCATTCTGGTTGACCAGACTGTTCGCCCGCTGCCGCGTGGGGTATACCTCTTGCCCCATAGCAGGCAGCTCTTCCTCCTCCTCCCAGCCCGGTTTTAAAGGCCGGCGATTCTCAGAGCCGACACAGGAGTGACTCCATCTCCCGCGATATCTGCACACTGAGGGGCGGCAATGAGGCGTACCTCGC
This sequence comes from Perkinsus olseni, assembly GCA_013115135.1. Lineage (NCBI taxonomy): Eukaryota > Perkinsozoa > Perkinsida > Perkinsidae > Perkinsus > Perkinsus olseni. The sequence continues at coordinate 5,988 of JABANP010000125.1, read as the reverse complement.
CTTCTTCAGCGACGGTACTCCTCTTCCCACCTGAAAAAGCGGTAGCAGCAGCAGTTAGAGGCCATCACCGAGTATTAGCCAAGTGATACGGCGCATTGCATGTATCCAATGGGCGGAGTCAATCATCCAATCAATGGACCTTATCCTGGAGTGAGGCCTACCGTTCTTGCCTCGACTACATGAGAGAAGTGCAAGAGCTACCGACAGGACCGATAAAGAGTGGCAAGACATTGCCGTAGTGAGTAGACGCAGTGGGATGGGAACTATCAGAGCATGAAGTACGACTGGATGTGAATGGCTGTGTGCGGGCCTGGGAACTCAGAAACGCATCGCGATCGCATAGTAGGGACCGGTGGCAGCAGCATGGAATAGATGTTTTCGTCGCTAGCGAGAGCGCGGAGTGGCAGCCCAGAAGAGTCTGGACTTGGAAAGAGGCGAGGAGTACCTCGCTCCAGTCACTACGCACAGCTGGCGTTAGGCAGCGCAACAATGCTAGAGTACTAGGTGATTACATCCAGCAGCATCATGAACACTCATGAAGAGAGTCAAGAGTTCCGACAACATCTGAGCCGCCATCTACTATTAGGGTATGGCGTAAAGTTATACATAGGGATGGTGCACTGGCTCGGGAGGGGTGCCAATCGGTACTCACTTGTCTTTACAGAGCGGTCCATTCGATCGCGATCCTTATGGCCAAATCCTGGAGCCCGCTCTCCTCCTCTGGAGCAGAGCGAGGCGGCATCATGACCAGATACACAGTCCGATAGAGAAGCACAGCGGAAATCAATCCAGGCGTGTATCCTGTCGACATAAAGCTTCATAAAATTCTCCCGGTAGACAGAAGTTTGGATCGCGAGATCCATCGGTAACCACGACTGATGCTCGCCCTGGAAAAGCTTCAATCAGAAAAGTAGCGAGATTCGTTATCGACCGGTATGTCGCAACTTACGCCGAGTTATTTCTCCCTCAACGAAGACGTTTTTCAGTCGAATTTTTCTCATTCGAGGCTGTGACATGCCGATCCCATGCTACTCTGAAAGAGCCTCTCAGCGAAGACCTGCTGAATGAAGAAGACCTGCAGAAAGGATCGTTTGGTCGGCTTCCGCAGAAGGGATATATCATCTCCGCTATATCGGCTACAACTCTTGAAGCTCCACCTCCTGCCTGCTGCGGAGTTTCCTTTTTAGTAGTGCTCTTTGAAACGTCGGTCTTCGAACCTTCTTTCTCCAGAACCATGTGCAGCCTTCGTTTGCATGGACCTTCTTCTCGAGTGGAGCTTGGCGTGACCTTCGTTTCCTGAGGCTTCTTCTCCAGTAGGCTCTGCTGAGTTTTTCGTCACTGAAGAGACCTCAAAGCCATCGGCATATTCACATGCGTGTGCCATACGGAGGAAGGACGGGAAGCGAGCATCATAGACTTTCCCGTGACAGGCTAGGAAAGATGAACTCCGACAGAACCACCCGAATTTGATCGTTAAGATACAAGATGATGCTCGCTCCACCGCGTTACTCACATCGAGGAGCAGAAACGCTGAAAGCTCCTCAGCCCCAGTCAATGCGAGCTTCCCTGCCTGCAGCCCAGAAGCCTGGTTCTCCTTCACAGAGGACGAGAGTTGTGTTAGATCCTACAGCTGGTTAAAGGCACCCGGAAATGCGTACATCCAACTTCCGCGTGGAACTTCGACAAACTCTTGAGGCTGCGACTGCTCCTCTGAGAGAACAATGCGGGGAGGCAGAGGAAGAAAGTACCACTCCGCGAGTTGACACGCGCCAAACAACGCCACGTGGTGAGAGACAAATCAGCGAGATAAGAAGCAGTTTCATAGGAAGGTGACGATGGCAGCCATGTTCAACGATTTGTGATATGAAAGAGTGAAAGATGATCCCCGATCGTCATATTGCGGATGCAACTTCAATGATTAAGATGCCGAAACTGCGCTCCCTCACGCCGCTAAGCTCCCCGGTCCTCCTCAGTGGCGACTCTCCAGGGGTTGTCTGGAAACACGCGGCGTAAGCGAGCAACAGCATGACCAGACGCAGACGATGCTACAATGTACCTCACGCGGCTTGAGAAGATTTCGGAGTGAGCTTACACGTCCACGGGAGTCTCCTTCGGCTCCTTACGTCTGTTGAGGAGGCACTCTCGGCTTGTGGAGATACAGAGCAGGAAGCTTCGTTGTTTGCAGCCATCCTCGTCCGTCCATTCGGTACCGAGGCTGGCGAGGCAATCTATAGGGCGCTGGCCGATGCTCCGATCTCACCTGTGGGAGTTTCACCCTCAGTGGAAGGGACTCCTAGACGGGGCTCCTCCAGTGGTAGACGTTGCCTTGCTGCTGCTCTCCGGCTTCACCGTCTGATCGCCTTCCTAAACGCACAGCAACGTGACAATGCCCTGGGTGACCGACCACTCCCTTTCCGCGACCACGTAGGGCCTCGCTGCATGAACGGAACGTGGAGGATAATGATTAAAGCGAGGACGCTGCGCGACGACGACCAGCAGGTCTTCCAGCGTAGCCGCTCCAAAGCACCTCAAAGTCTTCTTAAGGCCTCGGATTATGCCCAGCAACTTGATGGAGTTCCGGCAGGCGGCTCCTGCCGAGTAGCAATACCCTGATAGAATCCGGGCCGATGGTGAAGGTGCTGCGATAGTGGAGCCTCCCGCCTTCTCGCCCGCACCTCCTACCTTACTTAGATTCATCACCAGAAGTATGCGACTTGGCCGACGCCATCTTGATACGATTTCGCGGCAGACTAGTGGCGCGAAGAAAACTAGCGGCCTCCGCAGTTTCTGACCTCTTCGGCGGACACGGGTTGCTGACACAACAAAAGGTGACCGGTGACGGTGCGCCGACGAGATGCGAAGTATAATGGCAACTGAGCCGCTAGGGGTGACGGCGCTCTGTATTCACGTAGCTTCTCGTCATTCCCAAGACTTGGTACATCCTTGGCAACGTCAAAGAAAGGATCTTTAGGTCGAATCACAGAGAGAGCGGAGCAGGGAACAAAGAGAACCAGGACATGGAGTAGCGCAAAGAGGCGCACTGATGAGTTTTGAGTCTCCACGAACACCATCATACAGTGCAAGAAGAGCCGATTACAGACCACCAGCCCGGAGGGAATGAACATTCGCTCTGCACCGCCGCGGTGCTCCACCACCACCGCCTTACAGTATTAGGCTTTTGTGGCGTCCTCGGGCCACTCGTCGTGAGTCGCAGTCCCCCTAACGGGGAGGGTTATGGCAGGCAACTAACTGGTAGAATAAAGACAAGCCCACCCTACCTACTAACCGTCGGAGGCGCTACATATCGGCCCCCGCTGGGAACACAGAATCACTGAGTAATAATCCAGCTTACCCCAGGTTTGTTCCCCTTTGAGAGCCTTAGTTTGCTGCGATCTTAGATCCGAGATCGTGGTGGAGCTATCGAGAGTGAGCGATCGTTGATCCAACTCTGGTGCTTCCATTCCACGGTGGCGGTGTGTTTTCACCGGGGGGGCGCCGCTTTTCCTGAACAACGGAAATAATGGGCCAAAAGCAGCGGCGCATGTCCACGGGAGTCCATGAGAGAGGAGCCCGGGGAGGAGCATTTCGAGAGCAAAGAGGGATAGAAACGGCAGTGAGGCGATCTACCGGTGGGCACCCAAACCTCCATAAGGCTCACTGGACGGCCGTAGGAGAGTAATAACCAGGCACAAGCGACAGGCAGGGGGGGGGGGAGCGACAAGGGACCGGTAAACCGGGGACCGGGATACTTGACAATCTCACCTTCTTAGACTCCGGCGTTGGTGCCTCGAGACTTACTCGGAGCAGTTCCGACTTGCCTGGGGAAGGGAAACCAGAATACTTGAAGAAGGCCATGACGAGTGATCCATCGTATGGCTCATCCAAAAGTATCATTATCAACTCTCTTATGACGCCATGCAGGATGCCAGGATGTAAGAGAGCCCGTCAACGCTCTGGGCTGCTACGCGGGATACCGTCCACTTGCCCCTTACCCTAGGTTCAGCTCCCTTGTTATTGGCGGACTTGTTCGCTTCGAAGACCTAGCTCCGGCAGTTCCGCGGCAGGCTGATCAGAGCGAGAGAAGGGAGGACTCCGTTATCTTAGCAGCTTCCGGCTTCTTCGGGGGCGGCAGCAGAGACGGAGGGCGGAGGGCTGAGGGCAGATATTAACGGTAGAGTCACCCTCGCGGGAAATACTGTGTCGACTCGGAAGATCTCTCAGGAGACTTATCGCAGGAAGAAGATGATTCACATCACATCCCAGCGTGAAGCGAATAAGTGTATTCAATCGATAAGAGCGTAGCATGAGGCACATGAACGCCAACCGTTGGTGGAAGTATCCAAGGCACGGTCAGACTGGGAACGTAGAGGATCCACTATCGGAGGCCCAGGAATTCGCCCCTCGCCGTCTCAGGCTCCTTCGGCCTCTCCTTCTCCCTTGTCCAGCCCTGAGGAATGAAGAGAGATGGTGACAATAGCGCGGAGTCGAGATAACCTTGAGGGACACCGCAAGCACGGATGAACTCAAAGTCTGTTAACTGCCTTCTTGTGTCGGTGACGGGCGTCGTAAGGTTGAAGCCATGGGTCTTACCTCTTCCTCCTTCGTTGGTACGCCGAGCTCTCCTTCCACTCGTATCCGGACTCCTCGTCTTGGAGAGGACGTATTCGTCCTCTCCGTAATAATTATCATATTGCTCATGTCATCATCATCATCATCATCATCATCACTAGACTGAACAGAAGAGAGGACTAGGGCCAGCGGAGCGGCAGCGATCGCAGCACTCGCGAAAAGAAAGATGACCCACATCAGCCTTACCACTAAGACGCTCTATGGGCCGCACTCTGACCGTTTTCCTGAAAGTCACCAAGTCCGCAGAATCCGCGCCTACCACGCCACTGCACGGAGGCAGTCGCCCAGGCATCGCGAGAACGCTCTTCTTTCCGAGTGATGCCACATTTAGGCGCGAGATTCACGCCCTTCTTCTTCTTCGTCACCTCCCTGGAAATGGCGGCAGTCGCAGCCGAGGCGTGCCACTTGCTGGCACTCATTCAACAACTACGCTTCTTTTTCTCCAGTATACTGATCGGTTCGTCGACTTCCCGAAGGCGGCAAATTTTGCCAGGTTCAGAGACAGTTTGCGACATCCTGGGGGCCTGAGGAAAGGAGGCGGCTGTGAAACTCCCGTAAGGAGGGGCGAGCACAGAAGCTAACTGCCCACGATATCGAGGCTCGCCGTTCCTCCGCTCCACTCGGAAGAGAAGGTCGAGGCTATCAAAGACGATAACGAGGGCGGTAGAACATAGGTGAGTAGAGCGCTCAAGCGGGAAAGAAGACTCGAGGAACTTTTATCTCTCAGCGGTGCTATCAAGCGCACAAACACAGAACTGCGGTAGGAGTACGTATTGCGATGATAGTAATATCGAGGCCGACATCTAGTCATGGTGCGGGAGTTGTCGAGTATCGACAAAATACTTTACCAGAACTTCTCCTAGTCTCTGTGGTCCAAGAACCTGGTGGCTCAATTCCGTTGCATTTTACCCACCATAGCGACGGCCGATCAATGAAGGCTCAGGGGCTGCATCGCCTGAGTGAGGGCACTGCTGCTAGGCTGAGGGCTGTTCCGCTAACCCTACGCCAAGCCTCGGACTTCTTCTGCTGCGGCGCAAGCAATCCGGAACGTCACGCCCTTTGAGTGGATGTCCACTGTCCGGTCGGTCTCGATATTGACGTGCTCGTCCTCGCTCGACGTGAAGCATCGGGATCCGGAATCCTCGAGGACTGCATCGACTGTGAGATGAGCGGCGGCCCCGAGTAATCGCGAGGCCACCTAAGAGGTCACCAACAGGCCGTAGTGATGATGCAAAATGCCGTCGGCAGAAAGGGCTGTTGAGTTACTGACCCCTCCATCGCCTCCTCTCTAATGGGGCTCCGCTCCGCTTCGGACTCGGCAGGTCTTCGTCGCCGCCCCACGCTCCTCTGCAAAGCAAG
>JABANP010000124.1:0-125229 GCA_013115135.1 Perkinsus olseni | reverse complement strand
GGAACCGCCTGGCAGAGTCCGCCATTGTCTACCATATTGCCAAACACGCGCCTTGTTCGCCGCGCCACCTATTGCCAAACTGCGTTTCGTCTACCATATGAATTTAACCCTCCTCGAGGAAAGACATAGAGGCGCGATATAAAGACAACGGAATCCGTTGAACGGAGCGGAGATGGAGAACCGACGCTGGCGCGGTATTAACGCGGCGGTACCGCGCCTTGCCCCATCTCGGAGACCAGAGGTTTCATACGCACGACTCATTACTCGTAATGACACTGGATTTGGGATGCTTGTTCCGTTACGAACTCCCACGCTTCGACGCTTCATAGTAATGGACCTTATCGGAAGAGTGAATCTTCAGGAGTCTAGGAAAGGAGAGTCCCTGGTTTTTCTGTGTTGCCTACGTGTAGACAACGAGCCTTGCACGCCTCCCGTGGAGGCCCTCCTCGCTCCACCAAGGAGCCTGAGTATACGTGCAACGCCCATATTCGCTATGTTCGACTTGTGCCCATTCGAGCTAGCCCTCTTCGGTGAAACTTTAATGGCACCGCACTCAGTCCAGGGCGGCATACCCCCAACACTCTGCTACCACTATTCGAAGGCGTGTTCGGTCTGAGCATCCATGGTATTCTTCTCATGACTCCTCGTGGCAGACCGCGACGACAAGCGGTCTGCCGGGTGGACTCTACCCAAATTGGGTAACCCAATAGTGTTAGAGAGAAGCAGAGGCGCCTCTACTGAATGATGGTGCAAACCGTCTTCACTGCTTGCTAGATACTAGCACTTTTTTGCGTTCTGTGTCTTGAACTCCCACGCTATACATTATCATTTTGCTCAACATGCACGCTACATTGTCGCTCAACTCTGCACTGAGTTATAGTGTGTGCAGCCTGCTTGAAGGTTCTCAGTTACCCCTTTAAGGTTTCCTCGAATCCTCAAAGATGCTCGTCGGTTGGTCCGTCCCCCTTCTAGCTCTGCTCTCCCTCGCCGAGGCAATCGTGAGCAGCCTCGAAAGTGTTCACGGAGCGCCCCCTCTCGCTGTTATCGACGATTTGGTGGTGACACCAGAGCTGATCAATTCCTTGAAGGCGCTAGAAGCCTACTGGGTTAAGATGGACGAGGAGCGAGTTGCCTCGTTCAGTGCTGGCCCCCAGCTAGCATCGGTCTCGGCTGATGGAAGCTTCGCATTCCCGCCTAATTGTACCCCAGCGGTAAGGCCGGCAAACTACCCCTTCTGCTTCCACGGTAAACGCGGTCAAAATGGTAACGAAAAAAATATCACCGCCATAGTCGACTTCTTCGATGTCAACGACCCCAAGGACAACACCGTTATCGGCTTTGCAGCTGAGTACGAGGGCGCAAACGCTCGTGACTTAGAGGCTTACGCGGGCGGCGAAGCAGAGCTGCTGTTTGTTGGCAACAAGGCGAAGGCCGGGGCGGCCTTCTCAGGGTGGCTGAGATTAGTCCCGCAGCACCGTGAAATATTTCAAGTGAAATATTTCTGAATTTTTCAGAATTTTTCTGAAATTTTCTGAAATTTTTCTTCAAAAGCCATTTTAAGTGATTTTGAGCCGGTTTCATAGAGCTTTCCACTCATATGGGCTCTCAGGCTTGTGGATGGTAGCCACCGGATACTATCTAGTCTGGCCGATAGTGCGTTCCCAGCTTGTGCAGTAGGTAGAAGAGCTGTTCTTCAAGAGCAGCGGGGCGTGGCGCGCGCGCCACGTATAATGGGTGCTACGTGCATTTTGCACTAATTGTGCTATCACCGATGCGGTGCAGTTCCGGTCTGGTATTCCTCAGTAGTTGTTCCCCCCTAGATCTATAAGCGTCATCGTCGCTGGGGGTGGCCGGGTTCTCCGGTACCAAGTATAGAGTCTATACTATAGACCAAATCTGCCACACACGCACAAGACGTTGCTGCATGATGCAGCAACGTCCGTGCGGTACTAGGGAGCATTTTTTCAATAAGATTGAAAAATTCAATTTTTTTTAAAAATTTTCAAATCTTTTCAGTAAATTTCCAGAGACGCATTTCCGAGGTAGTCCACCTCAGAAATGTGTCACCGAAAATCTCTCCCAGGTGGAGCACCAGCCGGCTCCTCGAGGAAGAAGGCGCTGCTGACGAAGACGAAGAAACGTCCTAGACGTTCGGAAGTTGAGTCCACGTGTTTACAATCTGTGAATGAGGTGTACTGAGAAATCTACTGCACTGTTTGTGTTGAGTATCGGCAACTTGACGGGAAATGGCCAAAAACGGCCGAAATAGGCCAAAATCGCTAAAATTTCGTAAAAAGTGAAAATTTCACTGAAATTTTTTCCGGTGAAATATTTGAAATATTTCACTGAAACTTTCTTGAAATATTTCACTTTGAAATATTTCAGCCACCCTGGGCCTTCTCTCTAAAGACCTACGACGTGGAACTGCCTCAGCCCGGCATGCTTGGTACCTTGCAGAACAGCTTCGTAGCCGAACCTCACATTAAGTTCTACATCGCCAACAAAAACGTCTTGGACGCAGACGCTGGTCCAGCGCCAACTAGCTACGTGTATGCCAAGAAATCTATGAACGTCGGCTTCAACGTTTCAGCGGGCATCGAGAGATCTATTCCTAAAGGAAGCGTCGGTGCTTCCTTAAAGTTGACTCTGAATACCGTGAAGGGCAATGACAGCATGTGGCTACTCGACGGGACCGGAAAGGCGACTTTCAAGGCTTTTGGTCTTATATTTTCGCGCCCTTCCTAGCCCAATCCCTCGATGTGGAGGTAGGACTAGAGTTTGTCTTCAACGATATCCCGAGGTAAGTCCCCAGAGAGACTTGGGATTGTATTCGTTGATAGACACTCTCAGTCCTAATAGATGACCGCTGACTGGAGTGTGGTGAGTCACAGTCTGTGGGTCTTTCCACAGCGACCACCGCCTTGTGGTTCGATCTGTCTGGCAGCTCATCGTGAGTTGCCCTCATGTTTGCTGGCTGTTCTGAACAGTCTGGACCGCGCCAGTTCTGCTGGCGGCAACGCAATGCGCTTTGCCCTAGCTACCTTGGCCAGTCAGCTACATCTATCCGTCCCATCCTCTACGTCATTGGGAATTTCACACACAGGTAAATACCCGTTCCGTTCCTTTTCGCCCAGCCGTGTCCAGTTCCTGCTCAGCCCCTTTGGACGCTGACGCACCGACTCGCGACTTACTGCCTAGCGAGTCATATCCTCGCGATGAACTGATTGTTTTTCCGTGAGCCACCATGAGCCATTCAGCGATGCCCCAGGAAGTACCTGAGAGAGTTGCTGGCTTGAGAAAAGCTCGCCAGAGGCGGCTGATCCCTTGACAGCTCCGATTCGACTCAAGCTCAGATTCTAACAAGATCCTAAGGCAGATCCTAACGCACCAGCGATCGACGATTTCTCATAGGGCGGATCGGCGAGGCCACTGAAAGCTCATGCATGGCTGCATACCACCCGTGGTAAGGGAAATTGAGTGACCAGGCTCCATTCAACGGCGGGACCAAGACATCCTTCAAGACCGACTTACCGTCGAATCGCCACCCACAATGTGGGTTGATGGTCCAATACTGTGGCCCCCAGCTGTGTGGGTACCATACAGCCGCTCCCAAGGGGGCCCTAGCTGAGGAGATCTCACCTGCTGAACACTGAAAGGAATTCTTGTAAGGAAGCTGCCACGCAGTTGCTCTCACTGAGTTCAACCCAACCCGAAGGATGAAGAAAAATTATATTCTCATGAGAAATCAGAGCAGAACAGTCTCGGGTGTAACGTCCTCGGCTTGGGCGGGCCTGAGGTGAGCACTAGAGAGGGAAACAGACCACAGGGCGGTCACTCGATTGAGTAAGTAATCAGATTACGGTATCGGGGGCAACGAAAGAATGCGGTGACAGGTTGAGCATAGCCCTGCCATGTCAAAAAGCAAGGTGAGGGAGCGTGGAGATTGGCCATAGCGATCCATAAACTCTCCAGGAAGCTGGGTTCAATACGACAGAGAAGGGAATTGAGACTAGCTAGTCTAGCTGGAATCAGTGAAGGGCCTTAACTTAAGGCTTAACTGTTGAGCTAAAGCACATTCAATGTGCTACCCACCGAGTCGGTGCCACACCGCCGGCGGAGGCAATGTGTCACTTCCAATGTGCCACATTGGAAACAAGTGCGAAAGGTGACACCACAATCACACTTCGAGAAGTCGGGATTGCGGTCGCTAAGTTAGGAACCCTAACGGCGGCGACCGCAGAGCACAGTAAAGCTGGAGTTAGCCTCGACGAATGAAGGAATATCCGCTCTTCATTTTCGGCAAGGCCGAGAGAAATTCCTCAAGTCTCCGATCCCCTTGCTTAAGATCTTCTCGCCAGCCCAACCACTTCCAGTGACGCGTATGAGATGGGAACTCGAACTCCGCATTACCTGGTGATTGAGCGGTCGAATCTCCCGTGCCTCTCTCGCTTCTCTGCGATCCATCTCCTGATATGATGCGCTTCCAAACGGCGACAGGCTCTCACATCATCAGCGTCCTGAAGGGACCTCCTATGTTGCACAGAATCGTGTACTGATTTACCTCCTCCCTAGTAAACATCAGGTCTGAATGGTGAGCCCCCGTCTCCATCACGAATGACGTTACAGATTCTGGACAAGGCATGACACGGCAGTCCACTCCTTGCGGAACTTCCCCGTCTGGTATGGACACTGAGAAGGAGGCTGTCCGCCCGGGTACGAGGCCGACTGCGTTTCAATGAGCAAGTACGAGGACGCTGATAGATCCAGCTAGGAGATGGGGTTGGATTCCAACTGAGTGGTTCTTTCTGAGGGTGGCCGTTCTTTATTTCTTTCATTCTTTCCTTCGGAAAGAAAAGCTATTTTTCTCGAATGAAAGAATGGCTATTTTTTCACTGGGAAAGTAGAAAAAATAGAAAAAGGAGAAAATTAAACTGACAAAAACGCAAGAAAGAGGCGAAACTCGGCCTCATCAGACCAAGATAGCAAATGAGTTCGCTGTGCGCTGTTCGCTGTGTCGTACTCTCTGTTCAGCAAATCGAGAGTACGACACTCTCGATGTTCCAACTGTTGGAACATCGGGAGTGTCGTACTCTCGATTTTTTCGACCCTCGAAGCTCGGGCGCTGGGCAAATAGAGCGTGCAGGTCCCCCCCGTCAGGCGGGAGAGGTCTCATCTCGGGGCCTCTCCGAGAGGGACTCCTGTTGGGGCCCATGGGCGAGTGCTCACCTCCCCACGGATCGAACTTTCCATTAGAGAACACAACGTTGCTCATGCTGGCCACGGCGTCGGCCATGTTCCGCAAGAACTGCAGGCCAGCCCAGGAGTCGCTCCTTACACCGTATCTAAGTGAGCCGATGACCCTTCCTGCGGGAGACAGTGCTCCTGTGGCCGCCCACTTTTCAGTGCATTCTGCCTTGTACTGGACGGGATCGAAGGACCTCGGCGGCCAGAACATATCTTCATCCGCTCCCTGGAAGATACACGCGAGGTTAAGAAGTCGACCAAGAAGAGAGTGAACTTTAATTTCAAGTTCAGAACTTAGTGAATGACAGATTTTGCCCATCATTCGTCACGAAAAAGAAGCTATCGTTCGAAGAACCGCTTTTCAGGACCAGCGTATGTCCCGAAGCTTGCATTCACCGTGAAAGCTCCACACAAGACCTTTGCTATCAGATCCGCTCGCGAGGAGGAGACTCGGAAGATTCGTAGAGACTGTTCCTATACTGCACAATAATTGTCTCCGATTTTGAGTTTTCGCTGTGTCGTTTATAGCGTGAGGCTAGAGCGCATTACTCAAAGGTTATTGTTATTTAAGCTCGTGTGAAGCCTACGACCTTTATTCATAACGAGTGCCCTGGGTTCGGCATAATTTACTACAATATCCCACAAGTCGATGAGCAGCTTCAAAACTCGTTGTTGCTGCTGGTGCACCACACCGACTCGGAGACCCAACTACATGATGACCGGACTTAGGTCGAAACTCGGAGGTCTCAAAAATAAAGCGACGACGTAGGTGACAGTACAAGCAGCTATGCTGCCCCCCCCCTCTTACTGAGTCCTGTCCCCACGGCATTTCCGTACATGTCTGGAAACCATAGTCGCCCCTGCAAGATCCTTCGGGGAGAGGCTCTCCACCGCCATCAGTGCCCCTGAGAATACGTCAAGTTGGCCATAGTGGAATCCAATGTCGATGCTGGCTCAAGATAAAGGCCGTTAAGCGAGGACTCAAAAAAGATCCATTCCAAAACAGTTCTCCGAAAGCCGAATTCGTGCTCGTCGAGTAGGGGAGATTTTTCCTCACGCGAAAGAGTTGCAGGCGAGGTCTCCAGAAGCGTTGTAGTATATATTGAGCGACTCCGCCAAGGCTTGAATATGTGCCTACAAAGCCACTTCGATAACGACAGGGTTTCTCGCGAGGGGAAGAGGGGAAAACAATTCTCCCTTCTTTCCATTACGGGGGAAATCGGGAAATTTCCCGCTATTTTTCCCGGGAATTTCGGGGAATTTTTCGTTGTGGGAACAAGGCGCCATTATTCCCAAAATGGACAAACCCTGCGCGGTTGAGGGGCTGAGAAGAGGCCCTCTTCAAGAGGGTCACGTCCGAACGTATCCCACTTGAACCGTCGATAGGTAGAAACTTTCTTGACCGGACACACACTTCACTGCAGCGAGTCGCTGCCAGCGACCATCGCGAAATTTCTCAACCCATAACTCGAAACCGCCGTTGAAACCACGGCTGAGTACACTGTCAAACTAACCCCACTCTGAGCGCGCATTTCCTGTGAATTGGTGACGAATATATGTAATTCAACTTCTCACGGAAAAGGAAGTCATCAGAAAAATTTATCCGGCAACTCGCGTCGATTCTAGGGTTCTGCGATCAAAGTTTGCGCAATCATTGCGCAGATTCTGAGTTTGGGAGTTGCTCTATTGCTCTATATCAATTCTGAGAATCAATTCTAGAACCGCATTTCACGAGCGAGAAACCAGTTCAAGAATCGATTCTGAGGTCCAAGTTACCTCTATCAAACGGATGGTCAATCGAACCACCCAAAGCGTTCCACCGAACGCCTCGGCACGGTCATACCTCGTCTGTCCCAGGTAGATTCTCCAAGCGCACGAACGGTTCGCAGGCCACACGAACAGGGTAAGCAGGGAGGTTAGCACCACCACCGACGTTCATGGCGGCCGTTATGTAGTTACTCGGATAGGGGAAATTGCCTGATACAGGAGCGACTCTGGGACCCTCGCACCTCATGCGTGATCAGTCCAGAAAGGCTTCTAAAACTATCAATATATGTTGAGTTTTGCGTACAATGGGGTACTTCAATGACCCTCGCTCCGTCAGCGTGCGATACACGTTTTACACTTTTAGGGTACCGTAGCCCATTACGGTACCCTGAACGTTCTCAACAGTAAACGCACCGCGGAACTCGTGCGTGACCAGTCCAGAAAAGCCCGGGACGCAATTTGGTTCGGCGGGCTGCTAGGGAACGAAACCCTGGCACCAGCGTCACCCATAGCGAGATATCCCCAGGGGGCGCTGGCCCACTCGACGATATCATCGGCCAGCGACGTGCTATTCGCCTGGTGAGAGTCGTTGCACCACCTGAGAGAAAATAATGGGACAACTAGAAAAATGAAGCAACGACCGAGAAAGTGTAACAAGCTTCAGAGCGGTATGAGAAAGGCAGAGACGCGAGGGAATGAACTGATTCGTGAGTTGCATGAGTCGACCTAAGATTCGTCTGCAGGAGATCTCTGCCTTCCTCGGTCTCACTCAGCTTGTATACCAGCTTCAGGGTGTCTTTGAATCTGAGAAGACCATAATTCCATGGAAACTCAGACCGCTCGGCCAGTCTAAAAAGCTTCAACCGAAGCGCAATGAATGGCACTATTCGTCCGCTGTTGTACCGGTCTCAAGAACACCAAGGAGGCGCGAAACAGGATGCCGTCGCTGTGTCGAGCGTTGCCTGGTCCCACACCCTCATTGAGATATGCTACGCTGTAACTACCATCTCATAAGAGTGTTAATTCCCATACATACTCGCATCATGCGCATTATCGCATACAAGCTGCTAGTAGTGTTTATGATTCACTGGATATCTTAATATGTAGGACTTCAGTTAGAAAACAATGATATTCAGTCTGTATGTACCCCAATTTTCCTCAGCGTATTCAATATCGTAGTTGGCCGTCTACCACACGCTCACCAACTCCCCCCAATATTCACTGTGACCGCAACCTCGCAGTAGGCGTACTAAGTGCTCTCAGTCCACCTAAACGTAACGAATTCCGCGTGCCTGCTCACCTCTTTGCACACACTAGCCCGGCATCCCGAGTGATGATCTCATTGAAAGACGCCTTGCTAGGCTCCGGAGTCACACCAACGATCGCAAAAATCGGGGCGGATGCGGCGATGGCTCCGTCGACTATATGCGGGTATCTGATGGATTCGCCTCGCCAGCTCTTCACTAAAATGATCTTTCGTCGATTGCGGACGGTCATGGTCTCGCTATGATCGTGTAAGCGAACAATCGTTATGTCTCCTAGCGCTAGTTGTATCCGTTCTAAGAGTAGCGATTTACCCATCTTATCAAAATCACCACTGACATGTTTCGGTGATCCCAGCTCACCATAATGACCGATAATGTAGCGGACCTTACTTGTATCGGAAGGCGCTGGCCAGCATCCCGCCGTAGCTTCCTCCGAAAGCGATCGTTGCAGTCGAGGCTGGCAGGGCGTACTCATCGAAAAGGTGGTCAATGAGGACCTAGCAGTAGTGCTACCAGCGAAGCTCAGAGAGAATGATATTGACGCGATACCGTTCACTCGCTGGCTTAGCTCGGTGATAAGCTAGATTTGGCGGAGGAGTGGTACTTACAGAGTAATCAGCCAAGGCTTGTTCAATAGTGAGATAGCGTAGGCAATCTGGGGTTCCGTCGGGGTAGACCTGTGTCTCGCCGTAGTAGCGATGCTCAGCAAACACCAGGAGTGCTCCTAGGTCGGAGCTGACAACATACGGAAGAACAATATTTCGAGGCCGAGCTCCTCCAGGAAAGCTCTCAGTATCGCGAACGACTGATTCGCGAGAACTTGCGAACACCTATTCACAACAGGACTGTTCTTCAGTCTCTCCGCGTGGCGCAGCGAATTTTCACATGCGCTGACGAGAGTCATTTCCTGCTACTAGAGAGACCATTCTTGCAAGGGCGAGGTGGAGGCCCACACACCAGTTCCAGCGAACAGATGGTGATGATCGTCCGACGCTACCGGCTCAACTCAGATCAAACTCGATGCCATTGGCTGTTCCTGGTCCCTCGGTGACTCACCCGAGCTCCCACATGAGACCTGTATGGTTCACATAGATCTCGACTGGTCCCTCGTTACCAACGTAAAAGAATAGAGGGCCTCCCGGACGGTAGAAGTCGGTGAATGTAAAGTACCTACGCTTCGCAGGCTGGGAATGGTACTCTTCCGTGGCCTCTGCGGCATTCCAGGATACAACAGGGTATTCAGAAAACCTTTCTTGAGCACTATGAAAGCACTCCATTATCATGTACCACTGAACTCCTTGTTTGTATGTACGGATACGCGGCGAATATCTCATGCGCCCAGAAGCGCAAAAACCGGTGAGTGTTTTTCCGGACCATTTCGAACTTCAAAAAAGTCCGGGTGTCCTGGATATCAGAAGCGCTCCCAGGATCGCCTTTCGCACGTTAAATTCAATCCTAGGAGCACTCCTGAAACCCCCTGTGGACTGCGTACCGTGAGAAACTTCGAACCAATCGGCGTAGTCCACAAGTTGAGTACCTCCAATACCTCATGATAAAGAGAGTGAATACTCGTATAAATATTCTAGTCGTCGCCAACGGTTTCAAACTGAATTCACACCCAAGGTGCCAGCTCACCTCTGATCGAACTCGCCGGGGTCGGTGTCCTTGCCGAAGGAGAAGTGATCGCGATTCTGCTTGATCCAGCCTTCGGTGCAGTTATCGACAGTAGGTTGCCAGCCCAACGGCAGCGCATGAGCGACTCCGAGAAGAACGACGATTGCCGAGAGCATTTCGAAGCTGCGACGCTGAATCTCGATTATTAGGTTGAAACCGCGATTGAAACTGTCCTCAATAACGAGCAATACATGAATTAGTCATCACGTCTTCCGGCTCTAAGGCTTCGACGGACTTCTTCTGCATCTTCGCTCCATCCTCGCGGTCAACGTCCCAGTCGCCAGGCCTGGGGCGCTTGCTCCAGGTTGAAACCGCACTGATACGGTACAGGAGCCGGCCCATTTACACCCTTCCAGTTTCATAGCGCAACTCTCCAAGCTCGTAAAGGATAAGCAAAAATAGAGAATATTCAAGATCATTTCGGAGGGGTGTATTCCGGCAAGTGGCAGACCGGGTTCCCCGCCTTGTTAAGTCGGGTTACGCAACAGTCAGGTATGGGCCAAGTTTGAGATCAACTACTATCACATCACTTGAGGCTAGCAGTAGACGTCACTGTGCATTGCGTGGCGAGTCGTTGCCGACACGACTACAGTTCCCGATGCTCCCCAGTGGTCGCCTCTTCTTAAGTGGGAAAATATCGCCCTAAGGTGGTTGCCCCAGCGAGAGAATTGCCGAAAATCCTCGTAATGCGTTTCCCTTGCTGGCTCAGCTCGGCTAGGCTTAGTGAAGTGCTTTTTCGACTGGCGACGAAATTATACCGGTCTGACATTACACGAATGACAAGTGAAAGCTTATCAACCTTAACTAGCCAAACGTCATTGGCGACGTGTTAAAAGCGCCAAGCCCGCGGCGGACCACGATGACGGCCATCGTGGGTATCATGGTCATCGGATGACCATCCCAGTCTTCGCAGACACACAGCGAGTTTTCAAGGGCAAAACAGCGTCAAATAAGAGACGCTCACTATGTATTGTCTTCAATAAGCGTCAGTAACGTCGCGCACCAGTAATTCCGATCAGTCACCCCTCATTACACTCAGGGAACTACACGCAACTCACAGGAAACTTCGAAGCTCGTGACATTCCGTTTAGGAGTGTTAATGTGAAATAAAGTTAGGGCTCTTGTGAAAGGGAATGTTCAAGCTACGACGATGGGCAGCTGTGAAGGGTCAACAAAGGGGCAGAGCCTTACACCTGACGGTGTCGAGAGACCAGCAAAGACTCGAAGTTTCCGACCTTAGTTTTCAGGAACACCATCAGGGAACACGAATGAAGGGCTCGAGAGACACTCTCTGATACTGGTGATATTGTAGTCAGCAGGGAGAATCTCGTTGCCCAGGATGGTGTCGGGGAAATCCAAGTTGTTCATTCGGCCAAGGCAATAGATGGCGTAAACAACAAACCAGAAGCGGTTGTTCTTGTCGTCGCGCATAAGACGGATGAGCTCGGCCTCGTCGAGGTGTCTTTCGGGGAAGTCGTGCTTCGGCCATATCTCACGGACCATTTCGAGATTCTTACTCTGAGTGGTTGGGTTCACTTGAAAGTTTCAAGTTGAAACTGGACATACTTGTTGACTGTACGCTCGTCAACTGCGGCAAGGGCTATCATCATGCCAATGTCTTGCAGGCTGTTAGCGAAGAATACAGCGTCCTTGTTAGTAACAAGGACGCTGTATTCTTCGCTGGTAACAAGTTGTTACCAAACGTCTTGACGACCCCGCCACCGTTCTTTAGCGACGGGAGGAAGTAGTCGAACAACGCGCCGACGAAGATGGCGGTCCACTGCAGGCCGGACTTGTGTAGTAGCTCGAGCGTCTCTTTCTTGTCGTCGAAGAGCTCGGCCAGGCCCCACGGAATGGCTCCTGTGTGAACGCCAAACTCGTCGGGGCAAAAGCGCGTGACGATGCCACTTTCGACGGCAGCGTTAATGATGTGCTCTTCGACCGCTTTGATGGCGGCGCCATTCACTGCGCAGATGACTGTGTCTACGTGGTGCTCTCGGAAGACCGAAGCCAAGCCATCCTCGTCTGTCTGGTCTGGCACTTCGACCATCTGAGACCACAAAGGCGATGAAAACGTGAACGTCCGATGGGTAGGAGGTTACGTGAGCACCGGCCTTCTCCAGTTCGGCGGCAATTGCCGCTTTGTCGGAGACGCTGCGAGTAACAGCGATCACTTTGTGTCCTAGCTTGAGCGGGGCGAGGCTGATGGACTTCCCGAACAACCCGGTGGCACCGATAACAGCCAACGTCTTGGAGGACATGGTGGAAGAATGGAAATAAGCTTACGAATGGTGCGGGATGAGCCTTTCAAATCGAGAAGCTTCCAAAGCTCTACCGCAGTACACTGACTAGAGCATAGGATTAGGGTTATCAAGGATATCGGTTATCCAAAGGCCAAGCTTTTGACGGTAGGGCTGCTCGCCCTGCGACACACCAGTGAGAGGCGGCATTGGGAAAGCTACATGTGCCTGCGTGCACAGTAGCACGCAGACACACGTGGTAACAATGGCCTTTTACTTGGTTTTCTTCTTGTTGAGGTCTCCTCGAACGCTGGGTGAGCCGCAAGGGGGAGGCTTGACGGTTCAGGCTTAAATTAAGCCGCTTACTTGCTCATGTTGCGGTATGGTCAAGCCAATGAGTATCTGTCACGCGCCACGAAATATGTCAAAAATAAAAGGTCAATTTGACACCCGCAGGGATCGAACCTCGGACATCGGGATGAGAGAGGAGATGGGTAACATGCGCCGTCCAAGTCGCTATGATGGCCGCTCAGAGTGTTACCGTAAGCCATTGAATGGACTCGAATTGACGACGAGCGATGCGTTTTCAACTGACAGGAAAGAGACGGGTAGAGACAAGTACAGACTTAGATCTTCAACATCGTTATGCGAAAGCCAATGTTTGGTTTGGTTATCGAGAGTAACGACGCGCACCGAGTGTTCAATAGATCTCTCCTGAGTTTCAAGAACCCTTCCATGATCCTCTTTCACACGTTAAATTCTATCTTGGGAGCGCTAAGGGGAGGGTTATTGAAAACCCCTACAGAATTCAAGTATATACTCATTCCCATCAATTGCATTTGCTTGCCAAGACGAGAGGCCCGAGCGTGTGGCCAACGACTGACGGCAGAGCGGTTCAAGTGCCAATTCTCATTCTTAATAGTGCTGTTCAAAGAACATAGGCTAAAACTCAGAATCGGTTCTGAGACCACGTTTCGCAATTAAAGCCAAGTCCAAAATCGCTACAGAGTTTCATAGTTAGTCTATTGTGGCGTCTTGACTCAAGGCAAGGCGCGTCGACCATTCCCATCATGCCACGTCCTGTAGTTGTTGTTTACCGACTTCCACTGCCATCATGGCGGGTATCGGCCTCATGTATATGAACCCCGAGGTCTCTCGGCATTTATTCAACACTAGCAAGCCGGTGCCCAGAGGTAATATCATACTGCTGGGAAGGGATTCACTTACGCCAGTTCGCCTCCGGTCGTGTTTGAGCTCCTTTGGGTGCTACACAGAGGTCGAGTTTGACCACTGCTGTTAGTCTGTTTGCCTAGTAAAGGCTGTCGATAGCCGCTTTACTCGCGTTGGTGTCACAGGCGAGGGGTCAGGAGTGCCGCCTAAGAGGGGAGGGGTCGATGATCCCTGTTGTCTATTGGGGATGATAGATGCCCTAGGACAAGCTGTCACCGGTCTAGAGAGTCTTACCGTTGGGTATTTTTGAATTTTGCCTCATTTTTGCAGGTAAGGCGCCCGACCAGGCATTGCGGATAGAACTAACGCTGCGCAACGAGGCCACAGGCTTCTCGGCGACGTACAAGGTCAGTGACGCGAAGGAACTCCGGGCGGTGTTTCGGATATTTTGCAAGGCGCAAGCTCCTGACAGTAATAATGGGGACCCGCTAGAGATGGTTTGGGGAGGACCGATTTTAGTTGATTTTTGAAGAATTTTGGTAACCGGGTTTGAGTAGCTGAGCACGTCTGTGGCGTCTCATACTTGCATGGGAAATATAAACTTACGTGACAAGTTTATATATAATATAAACTAATACATCGAGAAACTAAGCTTCTCTAATTTCTCATGAGAATAGATTTTTTCTTTATAAACATACTTGCGTGACATGATGCAAGGGAAATATAAAGAATACAGTTCGCGATTGTTCGCTGCCGACTGTATGAGGAATCGAATTTTTATATTTTAATGGCGGGATTGAATTTTAGGGTGTGTCCAATAGACTGCTGCCTCTCTTGAGCGCTCCTAGGAGACCGTCCTGGGAGCGTTCTTGGGATTCAGGAGGGGTCTGTTGAACACCCGGTCAGTACTCGATTTCGCCGTGATGTCCCGGTGGGTGGCACGCCGGCGATCTAGGCTCGTCTTAGTCGGTCGATTAATGTCGATAGCGCATCTTCCTTTGTTCACCAGTCTGGAGCTGAACGCGGAGGGTTGCTTCCGTTGCAGGGTGTTGGCTTGATAGTTCAGTTCGGTTGTCTCAGATCCGGCCTTTGGTCGATATGCGTTTTATTACGGAGATAAGATAGTAACGGAGGACAATTGTCCCTATGACCTGAAAATGAACGATGGCGATGTGATTGATGCAGTTCCTAGAATGTACTAACGGTTGAGCGGTCAGGCTGTCTAGCGAGAGGTCGTGGGTTCGATTCTGCCATCATTCAGGTTCGCAGAAATGGTCTGACCCCACTGCACCGTTGCAACGAATTCTAGTTTCCTATACGATTGCATTCACCAGCTAGTTTCTCGCTGTACAGTAGCGTATCTTTTATTCTGTTTCGAGTTAGAGTCGACCTTGAGAATTGATCTGAGTCAGTTCCTCAGATGTATTGATGACTTTTGTTTTATGTCACGCTCACGTTTCTTCCAGAGTGTTCATCCGGCCGCTGTGGCTGAGGCAAGTGGCCCGGTACTCGACTAAGAAAGGAGCGTCGGATAGTGAGTGGAAAGATCGGCTGTTGTCTTGGACGGCGAAGACATTTTCGGTATCGGAATTTCCGCAAAGTTTAGACGGGAGCCTTTCGTTCGTGTGGAGATGGCCGAGTCTTGCCGTATTTTGCAGGGTTGATGCATCTTCATCCCTGCTGCAAATCGGGATCGGTTCGCCCGAGGCTTTTAACTTGGTTGAAGAAATCTTGAAAGCCGATATAGTGGTTCCTTCGAATTGAGCGACCTTGGTTCTCTTTCTTATTGCAGGTGGCGATTGGCGGTACAATCCCGACGTTAACGCCACAGTGCCTTACGACTACAAATCTGCATGGGAGTTGAAACAGGATGTGTGGAAACGAGAACAGAGATCGAAAATTATCGATGAGAAATTGGGCAGCTCCTCGAGAGCGATGGAGGTGGTACCGGGGAGGGGATGGCGCTGGCGACGAGATCGAATTGCCTGATCATCGTCTTAATCGGGATTCGCTTTAGTTCATGGCTTGGAAAGCTCACTGCTTCGCGCCTTGTACCGTGAATGGGAACACTGTATGTGTGTTTTCGCCTCTTGGATTTCTCGTGGCCGATAATGACTGATGAAAACGGATACTGTCGCTGCTTCGCTTTTTGCATCGTGAATGGGAAGGCTTTGAGTGTTTAACGCCTGTTGGATTTCTCGTGGCCGAGAATGACTGATGAAAGCGGATAATGTCGCTGCTTCGCCTTTGGGCATCGTGAATGGAGACGCTCGATGTGTTTCAAGTCTTCTAAACTCCTCATGGCGCGGATTTGTCCTGGCCGATGATGACTGGTGAAAACGGATGGTGTATTATTGTGAGCAAGACGACAAGTTGTAGTCTGTGTAATATTGTCGAGAGTTGCCGAATAAAGCTTCGATGTCGCCCATACTGCGGTTGCCCCTTCATATGGGTGAAGGCTCATGCGTTTCAAGCCGGGGGTAATATCGATTTGCAAAGTGCTAATTTTGTCGGAATATCATGCGTGCCTGACTTCCTGAACTTCCATCGCTTCTGACTTAGCGTTCATGCGGATTTTTTTTTCTGAGATGGTTGATTACTTTGTAAAATACGGGTCAGAAATTCTAACTTTGGCAAAAAAATTTCGAACCGTTCCGTGGGAGTAGCGGTTGAAGTTAGTTGGCTCGGTTTGTTATTCACCGTGGTCGTCAGGCGAGCGACGAGACATTAAAGGAAGAATCTAAGTCGGTGGTGGCGAAAAACGAGCGGGAAGCGGACCTGAGTGATGAAAGGACTCTGGAAGGCATTAAGGATAGGATTAAAGGTGATACCAGGGAGGTCTAAAACGGTGCGACGTGGTTTGCGGAAGGGGAAATTTTATTCACGCAGATTTCTTGAAATACATCGATCGGAGATTTTTCGCGTGATCTCGTTGCCCGCGAGGCCTGGAATCGCGCGCATTAAAAGTTAGTTACCAATTTCGCATAATTTGTTTGAACTTCGGAGGTCGTGGGTGATCCCCACAGGTCGAGAGAGCGACTGGCAGCACCCGCTGGCTGAGCTGGAGCATTCGGAAATACCCGAAAATGGTGGATTGAGTGAGCGGAGCGAAGCACTGCCACCTACGTTGTATACTGAGTCTACTACTGGTAGTAACGGTTGTGATGGTACGATCGTGGAAATAAAAACGGATGGGAGGGTCCGGGCGGTCAGTAGGAGCACGCCGTTGTTAAACCGGTGGATGGGGGTTTTATATGAGCCACCAACTCTATGGCCGACGGCCGATAGGTGGTCACTGCGCAGCTCGGAGATTCTCTTCTAACCTTCTCCAACCTTTCTCCTCAGGTCAGGTTATCTATCCTGCCACGGAAGAGGACATAGAGATCCTATCCGAGGCGGATCATCGGTATATAGACCCGCACGAATGCGAGGGTAATAAAGGGTGGGTAGGGGGAGGGGCGGGGTCGGGATGATTCTCTTTGCCGTGCTTAGTGGAAGGCGGAACGCACGGTCCCCATTTGGAATGAAGCTACCTCTCTCTTCTCGACGGTAGATTGTTCCCGAAATTCTCGGGAGGGATGTGGATTATCTTCATCTCCATCTTCATCTAGGGTTGACTAGCAGTTTCTCAAGTTGGGCTGGCCAACTGATTTCTGAAAAATCGCTTGTTTGAAGGGTTGGAAATTTCTCGCGCGCCACGAAATTCCGACTCAGCGGGGTTCGAGGGTCTTCTCATTCTAGGTTCGGTGGTGATCCGCGTCGTACGTCTTTCCGACCCGGTGACGTCGCCAGTGAAAAGGGTGGTCAGAAATCGCCAGTACGGAATTAGAGGGCACGAGAAATATTTTATCGTTGGTTTTGCGACGATGTGCACTTGCCTGATATTCAGTTTTGGGATTTGGCAGTTGCGGCGGATGAAATTTAAAAAAGAAATTATTGAGAAGCGGCACGAAAGGTTGAATATGCCGAGAATTGAAGTTAAAGGGTCGCCGTTTCCGTGGAATGAAAACAATTTGGCGGACTACGAGTATCGGGTAGTGCAAGTCTCGGGAGTTTACGATCACTCTAAGGAGATCTGGGTGGGACCGCGGCCGGCGCAGACTCCGTACGAGATGAAAAAACCGGGGTATTTGGTGGTAACACCGCTCCGCTTGGCTGACGGCAGCACGATTTTGGTGAATCGAGGAATGCTGGCCTTTGAGTGGTTGGCTTCGACGGAAAAGAAAGAAACGAACGAATGGGTGACTGTGAGGGGAGTGTTGATTCCTGGAGAGTTGATGTCATTTAAGAAGTCGATGATGAGACTGCGGAATAATCCAGCGGCGCGGCATTTCCGGTATTTGGTACCGGATGAGCTGGTGGAGTGTGTGGATGCGAGGAATCACACGGAGGCTGGATTGGCGTTGATTAATGCCTGATGTTAGGTAATAGGGCGGAGCGAAGCGATTTTTTTTCGAGATTTTGTTGTAAGATAGTTGAATGGTCGGGACTGGATGTTTGGGTCATGGCATTTCTACTTGAATTTTCTAGCGGATGGAGAGTTTCCAGGCGCAACGGTTCGTTAGGTTATTTCGGCGGAGCGAAGCGTCTTTGGTTTGTGTCATTTTTGACACTGGCATTTTGAAAGACGATAAAGAATTTTGTAGGGAATTTCTCCGTCAAAAAGCATTCCAGTGAGGTTGTTTGGAATGGAATTTGGTTCCTAGAGTAGTGGAAATGTTGGCGCAGGCGGAGCGATGCGAAATTTTTCTTATGAAATAGGTACGAGGATGACCCACTGAATGCAAGGCGGGCCTTCAGGCCACCGTTTGACGTTAAGAAGCGGCATGATTATATGGTCTTCTTTTGTGATGAACATGTCCATTTTAATTACGCCATGCAGTGGTTCATTATGGGAACGATTATCTTTGTGGCCTCCCTGTATAAGTTTGTGGAGGTTAGCAGGTGGAGATGGTGACGTTTCTGTGGATGGGGGTGTTTGGTGGGATAATCGATCGGGTGATCGATTTGGTGGAGCGGGTAGAGAAGTCAGATTTGAATCGTGCTTGAATGCACGGAACTACGATGACACTATTGAGTAGCTACTAGGTTCTTTTGCAATTTTTCCGGTAAATTGTTGGAAATTTTTGGATCATTTTCTGCCAGTTGTCTTCTTGCATTTACATGGTTTCTAAACCGGAAACGGCCAATGAACGGCGGCCCGGTCTACACTCGGCAATCATCGCTGCAAATCGTGCGGCGAGAAATAATACTCGATGGAAACCGACTTGCTTCGCTCCGCTAAAAGCATGGATGGCAGGCTGCATACCGAAGCTGAAGCGGGGTGGTGAAGATTCGAAGGCTCTGATGGACGTCGAGGTTGAGGATGAGGAGAGTAGTGATTCGGATGTGTGCGATGATTTTGCCGAAGGGGTTGAAAGGGAGGAATCTGATGTAATTTCGGGGCGCGCGAGAATTTCAGGATTCCCTTCGGGAGGAAATATTTGGGGGTGTTCACTAGACTGTCTCGACTGAGTTCAAGGGTCGTTCCCAGGACTGAGTTTGTCGTGTGGAAGCAATTCTTGGAGCGATTTGGGAGGGAGTTTTTTTCAGCGTCTGGTTTGGATCATGCAACTAGCTCAGATTCGATTCTTGGTTCCCTATGCGCGAATGACTGGAAATTTTCTTGGAATTTCGTGGCAGAGCAGATGTGGTTTTTCTCTCAGATGACCAACATATACTCTCACATGCGCTACCTCGACGATCTCGACCTAGGCCGAGGGAAAGATTTCCTGACTGATGAGTTGTAATATTTGGGCTGGGGAAAATCAAAGCTTCGCTCCGCTAAGAATGGAGCTTGTCCTTTCGTTGTCGTGTCGGAATCGTCACGAGTGACACGCGAACTCACGGGAATCTTTTGCTCGTCCTGGCAAGTGGTGGGTTAACCTCGGATTCCCCAGGTACGAAATGAAGATTGAGTGTATTGACTTCTATTTACCACAGTTTGTCTATGCGTCGTTGAAGAAGGAGGTAAGATCGCATCCTGTGATGCTGGGTAGCATCTTAAGGCCCAGGACTCCTGGGATTTTCGGGATCTTTCTGTGTTCAACCTCGTATCTTAGAGCGACTGTTTTTCTGGTGACTTTCAGATCTCCCCGGAGCTTCAGGAGTTCCTATTGAAGGAATCTTCGCAGTGGATGGGATTGGCAATTAAAATGCATTGGCTGTAAGGAGGGTGGTGCGTGCTGCTATCGAGGAGGTCCCAGGGTCGAATCCCGGTGGGGTTGTTTTTAATGGATATAGTTTTTGCCGAGTCCAGTATTGGTGGTTCAATCGGAGGTTTGCCTTCCGGAAATTCGCGCCGATCGCCTGACTCGAGTTCTCCAGCGACTGTTCGGGATTTTTTACGCATTTACAGGTATCAAGCGATTGTGGGTGATGGTGTCGCGGTGACTGGTAAAGAGATGCATGTTGAAGCTGCGAGGATGATGAAGGCATGCGAGGAGGCAGTGCTGGCTGCTGACAAGCCATTGAAGGATTGTAATGGGGCTGGGTTGAGGTCGCGGGTTCGATCCTGGCATGGTCGCTTTTTATAGGATTTTCTTGCCGAATGGAGTGAGTTTGTTTTGTCCTGTTGTCAGCTCCTGACCGTTTCCCTGGACGGGCGATCGGTGAATTTGAGGCGCGCGGTCGCGGGCGGACACGGTCAACGACGAGCTTGAATAATAGTAATTGGAGGTGCAAGAATGATGCGCGGAGAGGAAGATCGGAGGGAGCGCTTGCTGGTAAGAAAAGCACAACACTGCAAGGGAAGTTTTTACTCGGGAGAAACATCCCGGGAAAATTGGACAGTACTTTCGTGACGGTAAATTTTGGGCGGCCAACCTGGACGCCGTACGGACGAGCAGCAAACTTGCTTTCGTCTGTGGTCCTCCATGCTGGAGGCTCCAGCGCTGTCCTCCCAAATTTTCTTACGTGGATAGTCCCCAGGCTGCTTTTGTGACGGGCATGTGTGCTGGTGTTGATATACATGGCAGATTGTCAGCGGATCTCAATATGATGTGCTATGACGGCAATTAGCTGCTACCTGACGACATGTAGCAAGCAACGGATGGAAGATTTTGATAGGAATGATGTATGGGTTTTATGTGGCCGGTGTCATTCGTGGGTTAACAATGATTTGCACGGTCTCATCTGATGGGACCCATCATCAGTGGAACAGCAAGCACAGCGCCGCTGGGCCAGCGCAAGAAGCTTCATTCATATGTGGAGCGTATCACAATGAGTGGGATGAAGATCCCCCCGAGCAGAATGAGCCGCGCTCGTGATTGGTTCCTCTACAATAGAGAAACTATGCTTGCTTCAAGGATGCTTTCTCTCGCAGCGACATACTGCGCTTAGGGCCGTATGATGTCGTCATGCCTGTGTTCACTAAACGCCATGGCGGGCAGAGTGGTCGTGAGACCGTTGCATTCTACGTGAAAGCGTTCAACAGTGATATCGTGGATTACAGATTGAAGCGACAACTTCTCATGTTCCAGTTTCAAAGATACATGTTTAACACTGTCACTGGCGCTGCGAGGTCTGCTAAGTTTTTCGCAGATGAGTAACCCTCTAGCCGAGAAGCCAATGAGGCGATAGTATTGGTGGCGCAGACTATACGGTCTCAGAGACGTGAAGAAGCAGTACGGTATTCCATCTCTATTTGTGACTCTGACAGTGTTGGAACGTTCGTTTCCAAGTTGGAAACTCCAACGCCGCTGCAAAAAATGCTAAGCAGTACTGCACGCGTTCGACTGTATACTCAAGGGCATGGTGGTGCCTCGCAAGGCAATTTAAGAAAACTTCAGTCTAATGAGCGAGCATACATATACTGCTCACATCGATTTCCCTGTGTTGTTTGCGGGGCCACAGTTTGTGTGTTTGTTTGGGGGTGCTGGGGTTGGTAAACGTCCCATTGGAAGCTACCATGTGTATATTTCAATTCAATGGGATGGAGTCATATATCAATTGATCATTCCTGCCAAGTGGCAATGGAATGAGTAGAATGCGGAATGATGTGATTCGGTTCATTTGCTCAGTTCCTCATCCAGCGCCGGTGACCTCGCCTCCGAACGCCCGGAGGGAAGCGGGGAGGTCAGTGGCGGCAGGGAGCACCTCTGCTGCGTCGAGTAATGTGAGTGGACTGCGGCCATTGGAAAGGTTGCGGGTTCTATCCCGGGGGGCGAGAAATCGCGTTATTAATCGACTGGGGCATGTGAGTGCTGTATATAGTGATCTTGGGGACCCTCTGGTGGGCACAGAGAGCTTGATGATTGAGGCAGAGGGCGCGGATGAACGGAATGGTTTTAGGAAGAATGATGCGATCGAATCGGGCATGCTCGACGGGGAATCTCGGCGGGCGATGGAGAGGCTGTTGCGGTGGGATTATGCGAAAATTCAGAATGCGTTTGTGAAATATTTGACGGGCTTGGCGGTTTCGTTGGCGAAAATCGAGGAGAGAAATTTCGAGTTGAAGTCGGCTATTGCGCTGCTGAACGAATGGCTGTTCGAGAGGCGGGCGGGTGTGGCGATGACGATGGGATCGTATCGATTGATGGGCGTATCTTTGCCGAAGGGGATGCCAGGGTGTGCTTATAGACGGGATAATGTTCGGGGGCACATTGTGAAGATTCATGATTGCAAGGTGTTCAAGACGCACACGAGGGCCCCCTTTATGGTGACGGTTGAGATAGTTGATTTGGAAGAGTTGGAGGAGTTTGGGAGGGGTCAAGAGCCGAGGAGTTGTCGAGAGAAGTGTGATGTTGCAAGTGGGTATATAATGAAGGAGCTGGGAATTGAACCTGCGCCTGCTGGTGGGGAAAAGGAACGGTCGGGTGCTCTGCGAGATGAGCTACTGCGAACAGCAGAAAATATGTCGTCAGAACGATGGTGTGATATGTTCTATAGGGAGGTCTTCGAAGAGAAGCAGAAGTTGGGAGCCTCTGCGGCTGGTCGTGGGAGGATGTCTCTGGGGAGCAGCGTGAAGCTCCTCGGAAATAAGTGCGCGAAAGACCGTCCCAGTCCAGCGAAAATTCGCAAGTCCATCTGGGGCGAACCCTTCGAGATAAAGAAGAGAAGGTTGAGAAGGGAGAGCGTGTATGGGAATTTGAGATCGTGGAATTGCGTACAGGTGATGGTGAAGGGAGGGGATGATGTTCGGCAGGAGGTCTTGGCTGGGCAGCTCGTGACCACTGGTGGACACGACGTCGATTGACGGGTTAAAAAAAGAGTATCCTGAAAAGAATCTTTTGGATATCTTCAAGCTTGCCTTTGGCGATTCGAAAGATTCCTGGGCCCGCGCGCGGAAGAATTTCATACAGAGTCTCGCGGCGTATTCGCTGTTTTCATATTTCTTGGCCGTGCGAGATCGGCACAATGGAAATGTTCTGCTGGATCGCCAGGGTCACTTGATCGACATCGATTTCGGTTTTATGCTATCAAGCGCGCCAGGGAATATCCCCTTCGAGAACGCCCCCTTCAAGTTGACTCAGGAATACATAGAAGTAATAGGGGGAGAGGACAGCGACAATTTCGAGTATTTTCGAACCCTGGTCATCCGCGGGTTTTTGGAAGCTCGAAAACACAAGGACCGGCTGTTGCTTCCGGTGAGGATGCTGGCTGAGTCGGGGTGTACGATGGAGTGCCTGGTGAGGGGAGGGGGGCCTGAGCAGACTGTGAAGGAGATGGACGAGAGGTTTTATGGGAATCTTTCGGAGGAAGCGTGCATTCAGAAAATCGTGGAGCTGATTGATACGAGCGTGGACAACTGGCGGACGATTCAGTACGATGAGTTCCAGCGGATTACTAATGGGATACTGTAAATGTGTGAATTTCATACCACTCCTTTCTCAAATCGTAGCTAGTTTTAGTCAGTCTAGTGATGGTTGTCTTGTATAGGATTCCTTGTTAACATTTTGACCCGCTTGTTGCTATTTAGCTCGCTTGTTTCTCGTGCAACTTTCTCACGGTTGTCGTGTTATAGTGGAATATCGACCTCTCGATACCAACTTTTTCGTTCTTCTTCTCAGTGGGTGTTGCCGGTGAGGGGCAGCCAGGGCGGCTGGTGCTAATCACTCATTCTCAGTTCGTAGATCGACTGGGCCCGGATCTGTCTACCGTTTGTCTGCATCATGCGTTGCTCTTCACAGGAAGGTTGAGTTCAACTTTCTCACGGTTGTCGTGTTATAGTGGAATATCGACCTCTCGATACCAACTTTTTCGTTCTTCTTCTCAGTGGGTGTTGCCGGTGAGGGGCAGCCAGGGCGGCTGGTGCTAATCACTCATTCTCAGTTCGTAGATCGACTGGGCCCGGATCTGTCTACCGTTTGTCTGCATTATGCGTTGCTCTTCACAGGAAGGTTGAGTTCAACTTTCTCACGGTTGTCGTGTTATAGTGAGATATCGACCTCTCGATACCAACTTTTTCGTTCTTCTTCTCAGTGGGTTTCGCGGGTGAGGGGCAACTGGAGCCCCTCTTCCTGATCCTCATCCGCCCGGGATTGTCTATTTCGTCGTCTTATGCGATGCCTTTCACAGCAAGGTTGACCGCTGTTGGGTCGGCCGCATTTTTGTCGTGCAATACAAAATGAATATTCGACAGACTTTGCCTCACGATACGACAAAAATCTCGGATCCGACGGAACGCTTGGATGGGATTCAGATACTCGTAGGTGCTATCCATCGTGCCGCTCTTGCCGGTGTGTTTTATCGTGATTTTCTCTTGAGAGAGAAAAAGTGTCGTTCTTCTTCCCGATACAAACATTTTGTTGTTAACGCAACCCGATGCTTTGTCTCCCGCTTGGGGCCAGCTCTTCGAAAATAGCTCGTTATGTGCGCTTGTGAAGGCAGGCGTATTAATTCGCAAGGCTATAATCTCGTATTGTTGCCCTTCTGCCTTTCGTCTTAAACGGGCGGGTTCGAGAGGAGAGCGTTGAATGCCGTCAGTGAGTTCTTCAGTGTTACTGTCAATCGTTTTATGCAAGCAACGTCCCCTCAACCTATTAACAGGCGGACGACATCATCACCATCAGCACTCACAGAGAACAGGCAAACGTCAACGTCTTCTTACTGCATGGCTCCGTTGAAAGATTTCCTCGCGTGCTGTATCCCTATGCGAGCGAATAGGGCTGTGAGGGAGCCTACGGTGTCTGGTCGGCGGCGGCGGGTGGATGATGGGAATTCGGAGAAAGTAGGTATGGGAAAAATAGCGTGGAAATATTTACTGCTCGCCATAAAAAGTTCTGCGTATGGGATCCGGAGCTACGACATCTCGCGATTTCGTAGCGAAACGAGAGTGTGTCTGAGTCTTACTGAGCCGGCAACGGCTTCAGACTTCAAACTGACACGCGCAAAATGTTGTGGTGAGACTCTCGATATTTCTTGAGTGGATAAGTCAGCTCTTAAAATAGTGTTAAGGTAACATCCTGAAAAACATAAATACTGTTCTCGTAATTTTCCGCGGATTTTTTTCTGCGATGAAGTTGATCGAATCATCGCACAGGCGACTTATTTTTGGGACTGCTTTGAGAATGGCGGTAAAAATAGGGGGCGAGAACAGTAATTATTTTTTCAATGATTTGGAGAATTTTCCGTCCATTTTGTGGAAATTGTAGCGCACGAAATCTTGAGTTGAAGATGGGAATCTTTCTGCGCTCGGATTTCACGAGGTTGAAAGATTCCTTTCAGGTCCGCGACTCTACGAAATCGCTTTTCGTCCATCCCGGAGCGACTGGTGCTTCGATAGCCGGCGGTTGTCGAGAGCAATCAGGAGAAGGCTCAGATTCTCGAGAAGATACCGCGCATGCGCACGCGGAAGAATTGGTGAGTCGGAGAAATTTCCGGAAAATTGACCCCTCGAGCGGTATGGTAGATTTCCTGTCGAACAGTCGCGCGTTCACAGAACAGATTTTCATCATTCATGTGAGTATCTTTGAAGATACGCGCGGATATCTTTCGCACGTGCAAGGTTTACACCAAGCTGAGCGTATGATTATTCTTGACGTAATTTTCACGGAATGATTTTTCCGTCGTTCATGCACATATGTTTCGGTATCTTTCGCACGTACGAGAGGTCATGGCTTACTGAAAGTGATTCCGAAATTATTGAGAAGATATTTTTGAAACGGTTGCGGATATCTTTCGCACGTACAAGAATTCATAACTCATCAATGGTGATTCAAAAATATTTGAGAAAAATTTGGTATGTTCAGATGCCGCGGGATAGCAGGGATTTGGACGGAATGCCGGAGCGGCTGTGTATGGGCACCACGCCACCTATTGCCGAAGAGTGTATCATGAAGAACGCGGAGCTGCAGGAGGGACTTGAGGGGTGGGTTGGGGTCGCCAGGCGATTTTTCGGGGAAAAGTTGGTACCGGTATCTTTATGGAGGCGGACAGGTGGCTAGTCCGAAGGCCCTGACGGCCGATTTTTTCCCGAAATCTTCCGGAGGAGAGCAAACCTATTAGATATCTATCTTAATAATAATAGACTATGATATCATACTAGATACTATAGTACTTATTTACTAATACCTGATATAATATATATAAATCTTGTATTTTATCCAGTATGATATATATTATTACTAGTCTATGGATATATAAATAATCGTAATAATACTATATATTATCAATCTTAATAATACCAAAAGTTAGAAAAACCAAACTAAAGTTAGAACTAAAAAAACTAGAAACTAAGTAAAGTTAAACTTTACTTAAGTTCTGTTAAACTAGAAAGTAAAGAAAACTAAAATAGACTAAAGTTTATCCCAGTGGTACTTTCTCTTGGTCAAGACCGAAACTCTTTTTTGCACTGTTCTGGTTTCACTGGCTGAGGTTTCTGATGATTACTTGTTCGCGACTTCTGGAGCTGCAGCCAGTGTTTTCTGTTGACGGCCTCGACCTTGCAGCTGTCGATAATGTGATTAAAATGCTATTGGAAATCTCTGGCATGTCACCGTCTCCTTCAAACTCCTATGGTTTAGCTTACTCTGGCCGCATTCCAACGTGGCTGAAGGTATCTTTAATTCTTTGCAGTGCGCTGTCCTTGTTCAGTTGCACCACTGCGATTCCTGGGGTACAAGATATTTCCTGGCGGGGCGGGCCTTCATGGGATTACCAATCTCGGCAACACCTGTTACATGAACGCGGCTTTGCAGTGCCTCCTGCACACGCCCTTCCTCAGCGATTATTTCTTGGACTTCGACCGGATAAGTACTGCGGGGAGTAATTTCGTGGCGCGCGGTAATTTCACGCAACTTTATGACTGATGCTCTAGGGTTGAGTAATGAGATCGCTAAGCGTTGAATGGATTTGACTCAGGAGCTTCCCGTGAGTTGCGGGGGTCTGTCATACAGACTGTATGTAGTTCTGAATGATGGGTAATTTTTATTACAGAATTTACAATAAATGTAATTCTGTAATTTTGGTATTCACATTTTCTGGCGCGCGGTAATTTCGCGCGGAGGAGCACCTTCGTGATGACGGGTTCTGCTGCTTTCAAGTGAAGTGCGTATGGAATTTCGTGGCGCGCGAAATATCGCCTGTTCTCAGAGCTGAATCTTGATAACCCCATGGGCAGTCACGGAGAGGTCGCTCGTGAGTTCCACCAAGTGTGCTCGAGAATGTGGCCGACAACCGAGCAACCAGCGCCTTGCGTTTCGGACGATGCGGACGAGCGACGGACGAAATTCCCGCCGTTGAATGTGAGTGCTAAGATGCCTTCGGGGGGATTCGAACCCGGGACCTCGGTTGTGTTGGACAGGTGGCAAGCTTCAAGGC
The DNA here is from genome assembly GCA_013115135.1 of Perkinsus olseni. Taxonomy (NCBI): domain Eukaryota; phylum Perkinsozoa; order Perkinsida; family Perkinsidae; genus Perkinsus; species Perkinsus olseni. Next base: position 98,069 of record JABANP010000124.1, on the reverse strand, counting down.
AGCGTTTGGCCGCTTCGCGCCGGAGTTTGATAATTATTCGCAACAAGATGCTCAGGAATTCTTGGTGCGGCTTTTGGATGCGCTACATGAGGATACCAACCTGGTCAAATGGCCGAAACCGTAGGCGGGAATCTTAGCGTGGTGGCCGAGGTCGGGTTCGACCTTAGATACTTTTTAAGTCTGTGGGCAAGCAGCGATAGTAGCTACATTTCCACGTAAAAATCGGAAAGTTTTTTTCCCGGAGAACGCGCCGGGTTGGAAGAATTTCGAACTTTTTGACGATTTTTTGCTGTGTGAGAGTTTGTAGTCCAACGCCGGTTACGGCATAGTTAGACTCTTGCCGATGCGCTCATATTTGGGCAATTTATGGTACGAAAAGATTGTCATGTTGTACGTGCTCGTTAGTAATTATCTTTACAATATGTAGCGAGAAAAATCGGACAGCTTCTTTGAGGCAGAAAATTCACTCTTTCCTCGAGACTGCGCACAGCGAAGATTTTTTAAGATACGTAGAAGGGCCGGACATCGATGACGGATAATCGAAATTTTTTTGTCCGAATCGACTCTGGAACCGCATTTGACGTGCAAAAAATCCAGAATCGATTATGAGTTTCAGGATTGCTTTTTCTAACTCGGCGAAAGGGCTTTCGTTCCGTTCGTTGCGCACAGCGAAGATTTTTTAAGATACGTAGAAGAGCCAGATATCGATGACCAGGCGTTGGAAGATGCCGTGGGCGGCGAGCCCATGGTTGCCATGCAGCGGTGGAAGCAGTATCTCAAACGTGACAGAAGCTTCTTCGTGGACCTGCTCATGGGACAGATGAAGAGTCGGGTGAGATTTCTCGCGCGCCACGAAATTATTCCACGGCATTTGGGTCGTTCAACAAGCCAAATGCGAAATTCAGAATTTTGGAATCGATTTTGGAATCGTATTTTACGTGTGAAAATTAATTTGTCGAACGGGCGGATCGTTAAACTTTTCCGAGGAGCGAATGGCGCTGAGTTCTTGTCAAATAATAGCCGTAAAGAACGTCCGAAAATTTTCCGGATTTTTTTCCTTTCAGGTGGAATGTCAAGAATGCGGTCATACATCTATACGGTATGAGCCCTTCATGTATCTCAGTCTCCCACTGAGACAGCCTGGTAGGGAGAAGCGTCGGCCATGCGTGTGCTTGCTATACCAACTTTTTCGTAACTCATTGCCGTATCAATTTCGCAGGCCCGCACGGTAAAGTTTGTACGTCGTTAGAGGAGGCGGTTGACGCCTTTCACAAGCCTGAGAAACTCACAGGCGATAATAAGTGGTACTGTGACCATTGCAAGGATCACCGTGACAGCATCCGTAAGTGTACAATCGATTAATCGGGCGCGCGCTTTTAGCTTTTTGGTTAGGTACACTTAGTGTCTTCGTCGTGCCACCTGTTCTTATCGTGCACTTGAAGCGGTTTCAGAAAGTTGACACGCCTCACGTCCTCGGTTCGACGCGTTTGGGGAATCTTTGCTGCTTGGCGAGCAAGATCAAAACTTTGGTGAGTTGCTTCAAGTATTTCGGATTTTCGGAAACTAAAAATTCTGACGAAATTTTCTGATAGTCAGAAAAATTTTGTTATTGGTGAATTTTCTTGAATCTTAAATATTTTACGTTTCGAGTCTCCGAATTTTTGGTACTGAATTGTGGCGGAATAAAGGAGAAGGAAAAAGAATATTTGATGATGTTCGATCGTGGCCGCGACGTCGCTGGAGGTGTTCGCATTTTATCGGCTATGTTGTACGCTGGCTTACTCGTCGTGACTGGCGTGTGACTGATCGTTAAAATGGCGGGAGTGGGATTCGAACTCGCGACCTCTCGCCCTATCAGGTCGACTGTGGCTTGGACGGCATACGAATCGGCGACTACTGCGAACAGACGTACTCGGTAAGCGCTGTAAAGAGAATAGGAGGTCTTTATTGTTCTTTCGGCTGTAGGTCTTCGCAGTTATCAATCACAACGGAAGCCTTCGAAGCGGGCACTACACTGCGACGTGTAGGAATCGGACAGACGACAAATGGTGAGCGGGAGGTGGGAGTGGTTTCGGTATGATATTTGGACTATCATTGACGTGCTCCTTGAGTTCCTCTGATTCCTTGTGGACCACTCGAGAGGAAGATATAAAATTTGAACCGATGGCTTCCTTCGGAAGGGTGCATCGAGAAATTCTCTTCCCTTTTTGGCCCATGCCGGGTGAGCGGCCCTATGTTGATATTCATCTATTGACGTTGACCAGTAAATGAGCATGTTCTTGCCTTCTGACCTGTACCCGTCCTGTCGGCTCACTTCCAACGTATCCAGTGAAAATTAAAAGCGCAAAAAATCTGTTCGACTGAAAGTGCTATCTCTTTTTGTGTACCGCTAGTGGTGTCAGAAACCTTCTTAGTCGGGCAATATTGACGAGCCTTTAGGTATAATTTCGACGACGGAAGTGTCACAGAGATCAAGAGCTCGGACGTGATCACTGAGCAAGCGTAAGTTCATTCTCGTACCTTTGTGTTCGTGGTTCCGAGCCACTGGCTCGGGGTGCCGTGTTACAATACGAAACGTTGGATCATCTGAGGCGATCCGCCTTCTCCGGCTTTGCCCTATTCTCGGTGGATGTGTGGTATCTTATTAGAGTGTAACATACTCTTGATGAGTGCCTCGTAGCATGAATTTTATTGTGTTGAGAATAAGAAAATATATTTGCAGCCTGCATGAATCCCCGGCACGCCTGAGAGCCTTTCTGTTGCCGTAGTTCATGTGCCTCGTGGCCTGAGTATCATTTCGAGGCCGGGCTGGGTTCATCTGACTGGCGCACATGAATTCCTGTCAGCCTGAGAATTTTTCCTGTTGCGGTAGTTTATGGAGGAGTCCGGTATTATCATAAGGATTTGACAGATACTGTATCTTCCTAGCGCGCGAAGGCTTATTGGCGTCTTGTCCAAGAGAGAGACCCATGCCGACTGGACGGATTTACAGTTACGGCGCTATGCGGAAGCAGAGCCTTTCGGTAGGGCGATTTCATACTGCGGGAACTCAGGAGAGGGAACGTGGATTCAACCGGGGAAAATCTTCTTTCTGTGTTTGTGCAGAAAAACGTGAGTTTGATGTATGTCATCGTCTCATCTGGGTTTGCTCAAAACGTTATGGCTTGTACCCCTTCGATTTCGTGAAAATATTGAGCATTGGTTTGATCGAGCATTCTCGTGCAATTCGAGTAACTTGTGTCCCTTCGCGAAGGGACGTGTCTGCAGTTGAGCCCTCAAGTTCAACTCGAGTAGACTGGATTCGGGTTTCATGCAAAAAGTGGTCCACTGACGGTTTCCTTGTGTCAGACCCCAGAGCACTGGCCAGTAAAGGCCAGCAAGCGAAATAGCTGGGCGTTGGAGCCCGCTGAAGGTGTTTGAAGTCGATAATCGATTAAGTCATAGCTCTGACCTATTTTGAATCTTTTTACGAAACATAGAGATACTTGTACTTGATATCATTGGTCTTGTACGATAGCCATCCACTCTTTCGTTTGCGAATTTCGTGGCGCGCGACATCATAATACATGTCCGTTGCCCCTCCGGTTCTCTCAGGCCGTCAATTTCATCATAACATTTAAGTGGGTTTCCCAGTACGATGGACATTGGGTTTTGGGAGGTCTCGGGTTCGGTCCCTGGTGAGGGTACTTTTCAGTCTTCATTGTGGTTGTAGATGAAATGGGGAAAATCCGGTTGAAGTCTTCTGGAGACTCGGCGCCTTCCGGGCGAATCAAAATCGAGACAGGCTCGGCAGTTAACAAAAGGAAAAGATCCGAGATTGCTCCGGAGGGCTCCAGTGGTACCTCTTGTGAGCACCCACAATACTGGAGGTGAGTTAACGCGAAATCGTTCTTTATGAACTCGTGAGTGTCGAAGAATCACTGGAGTTTCACCCGTGATGTGCCTCTGAGTGCGAGTTTAGCGGAAGGGTACTACCCCCATCTACCCTTAGGGTAGATCGCATCGTGGAGCTCTAGACTCCAAGTTAACGTTGAGCCGCCGGTTGAGATGAATGAGAACCCATGCCACCATTGCTTGCGTTCCATGTCAGGTCGAGTCAGCTTGATGGTGACCGAAACAAAGGGCAAAGATTCTGCTGTGGTTCACGGAACTTCACCCGCCTTGGAAGAAGCTCTGTTGGTCGGACAGAAAGGGAAGGAGGACCGAAGCCTTCCGATTGGCAAGCACGTCCTGTCTTTTTTGAAGCGGCGGAAGGGGCTAGGAGAGCTTGAGAAAGGTGAGCTTGGGCGCGGTTCGTCGATGAAGATGAGGAATCCTCATTGAGGACGATATGAAAACTCTTCTTCGATTCAAGTTATCGGATTCATCCATTGTTCGGAAATGTGCCTTCCGTCACGGAAGTTCCGTGACGATGCGTTCGCGCCGTGTTTGTGGGGGCTTATCCCTGTTCCTCTGGCTTTCGCGGAACTTTTCTGCGGCATGCCGCATGCCTCTCCCCAGGGAGAGAGAGCCCCCCTCGAGTTTCACACAACACCAACCGTGGCTCCTCGCCAGTATGAAAATGACTATGCGGCAATTGTGTTGTAGAGGAAAGAGAACTGGGATTCCGCTTACGAACATCGGGCTGTGGCGTTCTCTGGGTGCACCTCTTGGGACAGCTTTGTTTCCGACTCACCCAGAAGGTCGACGGATTGGATGACTGCGAGAGTGCTCTGATGTGAGAGAGTAAGAGTTGAAGTATCGTGAGATCGTATTCACGCGACCCGTTGCAAATCTATTGAAAGCTCATCTTGCGTGTTTGGCTACTACTGATGATGAAGAGCTTGAGTCCGCGTTGGGGGCCGAGTCTGGTGCCGCGTCTTCAAGACGGACTGCGAGAAGTTTGGTGTTCCTGAACTTCGGTCGACCTCTAGATGTTCGTAGAGAGTCGTCAAGCTCTTCGAGAACAAGGAGAGATATAACTGCTGAGCATGCTGGCGGTTAAGCCCTTAGGTCGCCAGGGATAGGCTGCGTAGACTACAAGATGAGATAAGTGAGCGGTACAGCTCACGAGATGCAATCAAGCTGCTTGGGTTACCGAGCGTTCTTCCGAAGAACTTCTTCGCAACGTTCACAATCAACGAAGGATATATCCCATTACACCACTGGATTGCTGAAGATATGGAGTTTCAGTTGGGATAATATACTTACCTATGAAATTTTCTGCTGGGCGCCAACTCTCCTGGAGCATAGCGTGGAACAAGTAGCATCGCTCGCTCCATCACCCTCTCGGGCGTTGAGTTCTCGATCACCGAAAAGCAGAGGGGTGACCGGGCTGTCGACGGATATCTTTGCCTTATCTGGACCATCCAGTATCAAGAGCCTTTGGTGCTCCGCGGATGAGTGCTGTGTTCGGTTCACTGAGTTCGCTTACGACAATCAGCGTGAAGGAGCGGTTCCAGACTGGAACTTTCAGTGCTGATTGGAACTCCCACTCGCCTCCTGCTTCTCTCAGCCGTTTTGCTTCCATAATCTTTCAAGATCGTTTATTGAGTGATTATTGCGGGTTTGTAGCCGGCCGATGAGGCACGGCGTGGTTTCTCGGAAAGATTGTCGTTTTCCTCTCAGCCCTCCACGACTTCGGTCGTCAAGTAAACGCAGACCTAGCAAAGGCTGAGGATGCCAAGACTACGAAATCCGAAGGAGCCCCATCGGAAACTCCTATGAGTCCTGAGGTGAATGACAGGTGAGTTGGAGATGACGTTGGATCTCGCATCCGTCGGTATAGAGTTCGATCATCGACAAGTTCTTTTGCCAAATGAAATGGGTAGCGTGGAATTCATTTGCCATATCTATATAAGTGGAGTCGAAGATTTCAGGCTGGAATATTTCCATCTTTAGTTTCATGGATGCATCCGTTTTAGAAGAGCAGGCTCGGAAAAAAGGGGTGAGTGAGTGGAACGCGAATCGCTGTTGCGTCGTGGGTTTGACAGGTCTGTCACAGGCTAGCCAGACAGTTTCTTATGTCTTGCATCGATCTCGAACGAAACAACGCCGCTGTCTATTTTATTTTCGGCAGAGTCTGGATCCTCTAGAAGTCGACGCTGTGTTCACGCGATCTGATCCTCATATCGTACAGAGCAGTCTGCATGCTGGGAAACTGACGAGAATCACTCCACTCCAATCCGGTCAAGTTGTCTCAGGTAGGATACGCAGTCCCACACTGTATTTCAGACTGAAATTTTAGTGGCTCCGGTGAGCTGCCTCTGTTGATGGTCAGGAGAGAACTTGCCGTCTGAGCATGTTTCTGTCGTTGCTTGAAAACTCACCTTGTACGGCTTTTGTGGATAACAGAGATGATTGTGATTGAAATACGTTTGATATTTTCTGGTGGTCCACAATCGAAAGATTTCTCAGGTGTCGAGATGGCTACGGCTAAGACTTTTCCATCGTGGTTCCAGCCGGCGTCAGTGAGCCAGGTCGAGCTGGACAGCATTTCCAGAATTTTCGGACATGATGCTGTCGGGGAGGAGGGCATTGCGAGGTATATCGACAAACGGCGGAAGATACTCGGTGGAGAGTAAGTCCTGGCCGGGGGAGATAGCGAAAGTGTAGTGCGATTCGGGCAGCTGCTGCGTGCCAGCTACTGTTACGAAGGACAGTGGTCGGACTGGGCCACGATGGTTCGTCCAGGATGAATGCCGATAATCATCGCTGTAGCCAATTGTAGCCTCTCGAAAACTTCCTAAAGAAACTGGAATGAACGATGGGCGTTACTGAATGATAGCAACGGTTAGCTCACTGGGATTGCCAACAATGGTAATCTTTCGTTGCAAGCAATTACCTATAACTCGAAAATCTGCATCCGAGAATAACACGAGAATGAGGCTCGTTATTTGTACTGTAACTGGCTTTCTTGCTCGCAGTCCGCAGCGCAAAGTGACAATCTTGCTTCTCTCGTCTCCAATGGATGAGCATGAGTTCGATGGAAGTCTCCGGCCCAAGCACCGCCCACATCTGTTGAATGCCGGAATTGGAAGCTCAGCGAGCTTAGCTCGCAGCACCCGACCGAGACGAAGCCCAGTTGGCCACTAAGATTTAGACAAACCCTTCGGAACGACGTTCTCAGTGGTCTACAGTCTCTTTGATCTGGGATACTTGTCTGGAAGACTCAATGAAGAAACTCTGCCTGGCAGGCAGGCAGCCATTGACGTGGCAGGCATTGCCTGGCACGATACGCGTGACGCATAGTGCACTGCTAGTGCGTCTCGAGGCTGCTTGCGGCTCTTGGGAGCCGACTGCTGTCTCTTTCGCCTACGTCATGTCCGATATGAATCCGGCTATTTGCATTATGCAAAGCACGGGTGTCAAATCATTCAACTTCATACTCTGTTATCCCTTTGGTATAAACGTTCTCAGTTAACATGTACGACTTGACACTACTGGATAGGGTCACGCCAATTGCAATCGACAGTGGAACTGCTAGGGTCAAGCACGGCGTCGTATATCTCGGTCAAGTGACTCGAGTGCGAAGAGCTATAAGTGCTAAGAACTGCAACCGATTTGCAGTACATGGTGTCTGCAAAGGACGCGAAACGAATTGCCCCAAATCTGAGATCCCACAAGACAGATAGATTTCTAAGGGTCGGCATCGGTCCCAAAATGGGGGCCTATGTGGTTCCCGGCGTCAACGAAGGCGAAGATGAAGTTAAGAAAATGATGTCTGGTATCAAGTCCTTGCGAGAAGCCACGTATTTGGCCGACGTTCTTAGTAAGAACTTCTTACCATCGGCGACTTCGCAGATCTGCTCTTCGAGCTTCACCAGCGAAGGGCGAATGATAATTTGGGTATGATGATGATTGTACTTCGTACCCCACCGAGTTGAGTGGTCACGATGACGTTATTAACGCCTCATCAATAATTTTGATTGAGCATCGTTAGCGTGAACTTATTACTGAGATGGTATTCTAAGGATACCATTCTCCGGAGCTATATCCAGAGTAGCTTCGCGCGTGTTTCGTCGCGCAATGCTCAACGCGCATACCTTGCAAGTCGCTTTATCTGTCAGGACACTCGAACCGTCGGACTACAACACTGCGGTCTGGTCTGTGCTGCGGCATCTAGATGTCATCGGGGGGAGCCTGAGAGAAGAGAGGAGAGTCCCGGAAGTCGACACTAAGAAGAGGTAGTGATGAGATGGTCGAAATGAGATCGATCGCGTGGGCGTGCGCGTGTTTCAGAGGTGTGGATTTCTGCTGGGGCTGCGGAAAAGATTTGCAGAAAGTTGGTAACCGTACGGCATTTGCTGTGAGCATTCCAACCCTATCTGGCCACGGTGATGTACTGGCAGTTTGCCGCGAGTGCGCCGCAACAGGAAAAACACCGGATGGAAGTAACGTGGGAAAGTGTGAGAGTTTACTCGTTCGGAGATGGGGAGTGTCGCCGAAATGTTGGTATTCTTTGGAAAATGATGAATGTCGAATGAGATTAGGCGTGTCAGAAGTTGGTGTTTCTGCGGCATATGATTATTATGATCATATTTTATCCCGTTACGACCTTCAGGGGTAACGCGACTAGATGGTACGGCCATTAGACCTCCTACTGAAGGAGAAGTGACGAAAATCGGAGCGGCCTTAGCGGAGCGAAGCGCGGCTGGGGTTATAGTGTTAGCTGATGAATTGAAGAGAACACCTGAGGAATGTTTAGTGATAGCTGCGAGGGAATCTTTTGAGAAATTCGACAGTGCGCACGTGAAGGATACGCTGGTTGGTTCGGACAACCCTCTGATGCGACTGTTGGGTTTACTGTGTGCCATTGTGCATCCGGTGGTGGCAAGCTCGGGAGCGAGATACGCCATCAAGTACATCGCGGAGCGCCGCAAAAAGGGGGAGGATATCGATCTTTGCGGGAAGGAAATTTTGGATGCATGTTTGAACGGGGCTCAGGAGAAGGCGAGAGAGATGACCACGAGTGCGAACGCTATAAGTAGACGTCTCAGTGATGTATTACAAGCCCGGGTGAGTCTGGCCGGAGCAGAGAGTCGCTTGGGGGGAGTCATTGGATACAGCGGTGGTTGGGGAGGCTAGATTGAGCCAGGGTGTTGGTCAAGCTAAAAGGCTAATGTACAGAGGTTGGAAACAGAGATGAAGAATGCAATATTGAAGAAAGAAGAGGAGGATGCGAAGACTGTTGAGGAAAAGCAAGAGGTCAAGATTTCGCAAGAGGAGAATACGTAAATTACCCTGTATCATTTGAGACGATTTCCCGCTCTTAGTGTGTGGAGTTACGCGAGTGGTCTCAATTGGTGGTGTAATTTTGTGGCGCGGTGAAGATTGTCTTAGGAGATTCATGGCCAACAGTGAAGCGATTTGGGCGAGCGACGTTCACGCTCGTCAGTTGCGACCTGAGGGCGCAATTTAGGGAGGTAGCATTGGGAGAGAAACGAGACTAATTTCTGCTGGTAAAATTTTGGCGGAGGCTCTGCCCGGTAATGGTTAGCCTAGCTACTTACGCTCTGTCGCAGAGCAGTGCGCTCTCACGTTTTGCTCAAGGTACTGCTGCGACAGCCTGTGATACCGTCATTATCACAGGGACCCTGTGACAGGGTGCATGCATCAAACACGTTTCAAATTCAGAAGCATCAGAGTTTTTCCTAGCGCCCCCTAACATTCCTAGGACTGAGATTCTTATCGCTCGTGTCACAAGCCTTGAGACTGGGAGGCTGGGCATGGAGGCGCAGTACTATCTGACAGATAGTATCTGTGCCAGTATTTCAGTTTCATGGGTCGATCCGCCAAGGGAAGCTTCAAGCATGACGGCTTCTTCTATGCAGTTCTTGTCCCTCCTGAAGTGATTAGGACAGGGGACACCGGACAGTGGCCAGAGGGGAAAACAGATTTGGGTATCCGAATTCAGATTTTATGAGGAGTGAACGGATGTTGTGGAACAACTCTAAAACACATTCAGACTCAGGCCACTTCGATTCCCGTCGACTTTGTCATGTTTTTATGTTGTTGCGGATTCCGCGACGCGGAAGGAAGTGATAATCGTCCACAGGGATTTCCTCTCTCCCTTACTGGTTATAAGAATGATATAAGAATGATATATAGCCCCTACCGGCTACTTCAGGAAGTTTAACCGCTAGAGATCACCTTTGTCTCACTTGGTACTCCTGGTTGAAGTTGGAGATATATAACTTCGGACTGAAGTCTCCAGTACGCAAGGCCCGGAAAAGTGGTCATACTGTCATGATAGTATCTGTGACCTTGTTCGCGGGTATTGTACTCGCGCTGAGGTAGACTTACGGCACCGACGAGGAGAAATGGCAGCTTGCCCTGAGTTGAGACCTACTCTTGCGATTTATCTGTGCCCATGTAGGCCACTGATAGCAGAGCTTCGTGTTATGGCTCATTGCTGATTGGTACCGTACCAATGGTACGGCAACGCCCAAAATGAATCCCCTTTGAAAACTCGTGTTTTGGAATTCCTTATTCCTTGGAGCACTACAGAAGCGTTCTCTTGTCAGCGTGAATCACACTGTGTGATCGAAGCTAGGGGCTACGACGCGTCGTAGCAGCCTGGACTGGCCGGCGAGATCGCCGAGTGGCAGCTTCCCGTACGAAAGAAGGAAAATTTTCTCTGTCATGAGTGCGCGTGTTGCAATGTCTGTATCTCAGGAGGTTGTGCTCGGCTGGGGGGGCGCCGCGGCACACTGGCAACGAACTCGTGAATTTTCTAAATGCTGTGTAAATGTTTTGCCAAATCCACTGTGGGGTGTTGCGTGAGTGTTCTGAATTGATGGTGTAATTTTGTGGCGCGTTGAAGGTGGTCCCTGGAGATTCATGGCCAACAGTGAAGAGATATCGGCGAGCGAGGAGGAGGTTTATGATCGCCAGCTGCGGCTCTGGGGACGCAATGCGCAGAGGTGATAGCTGGCCGATTGGTAGTGGGAGCCTTTGTGGTGCGCACGCGGAAGATGCTCATGATCTTAGACATTCAGAATTCACCAAGTGTGTTCATCCTTCTCTGTTCTCTAGTAGCATTCAACCGACCAGTGACTTACTGGTGGAAAATTGTCGGACGCTCGCGCGGTTGCGGAACAGTAGTGATTTGAGATTCTTTTGGTCGTTGGCAATACATCAATGACTGAGTCCTACTTACGCACTACCGTGAGTAACTACATTTTGTCGTTAATAGATTTCGTGGTCCTTCCTACTTTTTTCAGTCGATTGAAGTCGGGCTCGGTGCTGATCTTTGGTCTCTCTGCCATCAACGTAGAAGTCGCCAAGAACGTCCTCCTAGCCGGAGCGAACATCACCCTGGCCGACGATCGTGCAGTCACAGAGGACGCTCGGGCTTGGAACTTCCTTCTGCCAGCGGGTAAGACATCTCATCTCATTTCACGGGTTTGTTTATCATTCGTTCGGGTCTCGGCGGGCCCTAAGTTCTTCCACGGGGATACAGATAATCGTCGAGATTTCTTTTCGCTTTGGGTTGATAGGTGGAAGTTCCACCGTGGAACCGGTGCGCCTGATGGGGAATCGCGCAGATCTCTCGAGAGAATATTGGAGATCGTTGACAGGCTCAAATTCCTACTTTTCCATCAGATTTGAGCGCCTATAAAACCCTCGCTGAGGCCTCTGCGGCGTCCCTGCGTGAGATGAATCCTCTGGCTGCGGTGACTGTCACTGATGAGAAGTCTGTTGATATGAAGAAGTTCAATGCGGCTTCGATTGACCTCGAATTCAACTTTCCTGAAGCGAAGAGGCTTGCCGAAGCGGCGCGGAAAGCCGGCGTGGCGGTTTTTCTGTCGTTTGGGTTCGGTGGAGTTGGATGGTGGTGTGCTGATCTTGTGAAGCACAGAGTGTTAGAGAGGTCCTTGGGGAATAAGGCAGCAGTGGTGAGTTGGTTATACGAAGCTCTTATTCTCGTTGTGAATTTCGTGGAATGATGCTCGGAATTTCTCATGACTGAATGGTGACCGAAGCGTGGAACGGATTGTATCCGTCTGAACGTCTGCGTGTGAAATACGACATAGAGAACTGTAGTTGGTAGAGACTCAGATTCAAAAGGTGTTGCAATAATTGAAAAGATCGAACGCACGGATTGGCATTCGCATGCATGCTTGGCATTAGTGAATGAGATAGAGCAAGGCAGCTATAGAGGTGGAAGTTTTGGGGTTGAACTGCTGCCATTATTGAGTTATCCTTCAGCAGTAAAGAACTCTGTTAATGGCCCATTGACAGAGTTTCTTACTGCTATCCAGACATTGCACGGAGATGACTCGGCTGTGCCTACACTATGAATCTTGATTCGAATCGATACATCCCGAATCGCTCGCCATTGGCAGATCTGTTATATATGCGGATGGATGCGATGAAGCTCTGCGCTGTGTGGGAACTTCTAGCGTTATTATTGGAGTGGAATTCCTGTAGAGGGCGTTCTTTTTCAGGAGATCACTACTGCCTCTTTTGATGACTTGCTCTCGAGGCCTATTGTGGATCTGCTTGGTGGAGTTAAATTAAAGAAGGCTCCGTAAGGCGGTATTGCGCGTTCAACAAACCCCCTCAGTGATCGCATTTTACTGCTGTGCATGACATGATAATAGCAAGGCATGAGTAGTACAGCTAGTGGCTATTCGGGACTTGGATAGAATTGAAGAGGCGATTGAATAGTTATAGTATCCGGTTACTGCTTCCGCTGTTCGTATTTGTTCAGGGGTGTTACACAGCCTGACTCGGAGTTGGCGGAGAATTTCCCACGTCGGAGTCTTCGTAGCCTCGTTCTCATGATGGTTGGCGAAATTACTGAAGAGATATCCGGAGCGAACATGAAAATGGTTTCGGAAAGTTTTCTATAATCAGAGTGTCTCTCCCTCAGATTCGAGTGCGCTATGGTGCCCCTACTCCTACGAATCCGATCCCAGCTGGGCTCGTGGCCGGCGTCCGAGAAGGAGTTCGGTGAGCAAATAAGCTCTGTCACTGCGAGTTCGACGGATACCGCTATGGCTAAGGTGTGCACTGGTCGGATTCTCGGACTCGGTGATCTATTCTCTATCGGGCTCTTACTCGAACACTATGACGAACGCTGTGGCAGGGTGTTAATTTTTTACGAGGAGAATGTCTCGTGGCTGGTGAAGAAGTCGAGAAACGAGGGATGTATTTTCCACTCGCGATGTCCATCACTTTTCCTCGCGCAAATGACGTCTTTGAGCGGTAGAACTTTGAGAATCTGCGAATATTGACCCGCATGAGATCCCGAGTTTCGTGGTTAACTTGGCTCCCAATTGATTGGCACATCCACGACCGGCTATTTTTCGGGCTGTGTTGCACGTAGCTCGCTTTTCAACTTGCGCTTCTTCACCCAGTAGTGAAATCGGTTTGATTATGATTCCTCATATCTTGTCAGTTCCTGGAGCCCATTCTCTCGGAGCCGCGGTTGCTGCAGCAGATTTCGGCGGGAGCGATACCACCATGTGCTGCGGTTGTGGGCGGATTACTGGGTCAGGAGGTTGTCAAGGTGGTTACTCGCCGGGATGAACCCCTGGTGAACACTGGTAGGTTCTCTAGTGGCTTAGATGGATGGTTAGCCGCGACCGCGTGGTGACTCGGTAGGAGCAAAAATTGAGAAGACTATTGTAGCATGATTATTGTTTCGATTATTGTTTGCATGTTCATCTTTTACGAAAATCTTCACGATCCATAATTTTCCTGGTGAGCGGGCCTACGAGCGGCTCGACTATCGACGCTGGTCCAGCGCCACAAATCGAAGTGCACCTTCGCTGCATGATAATAGACTTGTCCAGCGCAGGTGGCCCACATGAGGTGGGGGTGCGACTAGCGTCGTCCTTAGACTGGGTGTGCCTATCAGGGAGCAGTTTAGGTCCTTTCCTCTGATCCGTGGCTGCTCGGACTCACTATCCTGATAGCCTTAAGCTATGGGCTTCCTCGGAGCCCTCGCTGAGACTAGTATAAGTCGCAGGAAAGGCACTGTGGTTTGGGAGCTATTTAAGCTGCCGGACGCGTGGGCCCGGCAATGGATGCGATGGGCTGTACGTTTCCACTAATGAAAATGGTGTCGTGGCGCCCGACACGATTTTTGCATCCTTCGGGAATGTGTTTCCCATAGTTGAAAGTCAAGAAACCAATTGTATGGAAGATGGTTTTCGCCTCAAGCTTTGTCTACCCGCTGTCATGGCTGTCACAGCCAATCCGTGGTTGCTGAGCTGGAGAACCGTGTTAGTTCCCTGAGGGAATTCAATTTCCCTCATGGCATTCACAGGGATAGGCTCTCCCAATCGAAGCAGCTCCGACCGAGCTGCGATCGAGCCAAGATATTTGTGGGGTACAAGCCCGGCCTTGATGAGCTCCGACGACCTGCGAGTGGACCGCGGGGTCCTCGCGAGATGAGCCGAGGGAGTTGATGAGATTAAACCTCCAGAGATTCTTGAGTGCACCGATTACTTTTGTACGGAAGTCGTGCCGGTGCGTCCTAGGTACTTTGCAGCCTAGTGTTGATCTGTCGTATGGCAATCAATTGGAAAGTGTTCTGCGGAGCGTGGTTTATCATCCCCGGAGCGCCTGAAACAGGGTTGAGGATCGGTGGCCGGGAAAGAGTGCGGAGTCTACGGAGAGGATGCCAGCGCCCTTCCTGAGGTTGCCGAACCCGCCGCGGTTCTAATGCCGAACTGACGCTGACCGATGCTGGTGCCTACGTTACTGCCAATGCCGAATCTGCAGCCGCTGCCCGGGCTACTGCAGTTGATTCACATGCATTTTGCCGCAGCCGTTCCTTGGGGGAACTGATGCGGCGCCACCCTTCATAGGAAGGGAGACACAAGATATCCCTGCCGCATGAGCATTGCTCGTTGAGCAACTGCCTGGTACACCAGTGCACCGGAAGAGAGCCTATGCTTGGAATTCCGGAGCACGTTTCGTTGGAAACCTCAAGATGATTGATGAAAACAACCGTACCAGGGACGCATGACCTGACAATGATTTATCAGACGGTTGAGACGTGATGAGCGGTATGAGCGAGCTATTCAGATGCCAGTGGCTGCACGAGCCCAAGTGGTTGTCGAGGCCAAGTACGAAGAGGCGTGGGCGGCATACAGGAAGTTGAGCGACTGGGGTTGGCGATGCGTTTGGGTGCTTCGCGGTACACCACTTGGAAAAAGAATGAATGATTGTTGATCATCTGAAGGCTGAGCATGAGCATCTCAATCGAAACCTAGAGTGTTTCGAGACATGAGGATCCTGAAGGGATCCATGGCCGCTCGCTGTGCTACTGTATGCCCTATCCCAACAGCACGGCGTGTTGCTGCAAATCTCCCGCACTGGCTGTTGACACCGTTCAGCACTGTTGAGTGTGTAAGTGGGTGCAAGTCTGTTGAGTGTTGAGTTTCAGCAATGCCTAACGGCGCGCCTTCGGGCCACTAAGCATTACTGTAAAACAGTTGTTCCCTCGTCGTCAATCTCACAGTGTTAATTTACGTTTTTGGTCGAGGGAAACTCGTTGTTTTAGACTACTAGACTACGCCTAGTATTATCGAAACAACACATAAACTGCAGTCAAAACTTGGCTCGATGGTGGCTCCCAATCAACGAGTCACTGTTCCCGTGTTCTTATTCAGTTACTTACTCATGTCGCACAAACGGAGCTCATGTGGAGAAGATGCCCGCGAAGGGAACGAACGAAGTGACTGCTGTCAAGGATCGACATGCCACTGGAGCTGAAAACGTAGGCCTTGGCAAAATACGCTTTGTAAATAGCGCGCGCCCGATTGATCACATGATGGTGCCTGTGGATCTCACGGTGACGTGGCGAGTGCCTAGGTCTATCCTGGCGAGTTAATATGACGTATGCCTCTCGAATGCGAAAGTGATGTATGTGTAGTTTTTAGAATTCTCATCCGCATGGGCATTTGTGCAGCGTGCTTGTTCCTCAGGATGGGTCGTCCGCGCTCGTGGCCACGGTTCTGGAAGAGGATGAAGCTGAAGGGGAGGAGCCTATGGAGCTCGATTAGGTCTATGTTCCTTTCACCATTTTCGTCTTGGGTTGTGACAAATCGTGACTGATGGGCCACGAAATTATTTCTGGGGAGTCTGGTCAGGTGGACTGATTGAACAGGATGATTACGGGAGAGAAGATACCGGTTGATGTCACCACCTGTGACGTCAACTCAGCTGCACGCATGCACAGGCAGATTGTTCGATGCACTCCTAACTCGTCGTTAGGCGTACTTTGGAGAGCCAATTTCTGTGGGCACCTGAGAAGTAGCCCCAAATTGTCTAACTGTTCGCCGATGTTATGGTCTTCCGGTAAGCCTGTCTAGTTCGGTTGGATCGTTCTCATTGATGGCTCACGAGTGGACACCAATTATGGTTCACGATGGTTCACGCTTCATTTGTAGTTTTACATCGGAGACTTCGTTTTCAACAGAATGGACGCTCGCACCAACCAGAAGCCTTTCGAGGAGGCCGAACCTCAACCGGAGTGGGAAAAGATTCCACCCAAGCAGGGACTGTGAGTCGGGCTGTGCGCTCAGCGCACTGCTCTGTGATGATAACCGCAGTTATGAGTCGTGGCGAAGGCCGAGAACTCAGAAACTCTGCGGAGTCATTGGCGTGATGTAGCGGAAAGGCTGACCGTGAATTTCGGCTCAGTTACGACCCCAGTCTCGAGAAGGATTCCTGCGGTGTTGGCGTTGTGATGGACATCAATGGTGTGCCTTGTCGGAAGATAATGGACGACGCGAGGGAGATGCTTTGCCGGATGAGCCATAGAGGAGGCCTCATGAGCGACCCGAGGGATGGTGATGGCGCTGGAATTTTGATAGGTGGGGTTCGTGCTTCGTACTCGCCCCCGCAGCTGGCGCCCTTTACGCTGAGAGACGCGGCGATTGTACCATGCACAGGGAAAGCTTCTATCGGCTGACCCCCTGGAATTATAGGTGTCAAGAATTACCACAGAGTTCAGTGTGACGCTCTGCCCTTCGAAAAAAGGGTCAATTTCCGCGTAGCATCTTTTTCATTTTTGACCTAAGAACTTTTTGCTCCGGTATCGATCTTGGGTACTTGTCTAAAAATTTTCCATTTAGGAATACCCGATTCCTACTACCGGCAGCTGTCCCATACGTTTCTGCCTGAAGGCGCTGCGTTGCCTCCAAATGGCGAGTACGGCGTGGGGAATGTCTTTCTACCACAGGAGGAGAATAGACGACTCGATTGCACTGCGGTGAGCTTGCGTTGGGTTTGCTCTCGCTAATCTTCCTGTCAGAGATTTGACCGCCTGGCTGGGCGTTTTGGCCTTCGTGTGCTCGGATGGAGGTGGCCGTTGGAGGTGCGAAGTGGTATACTTGGACCGGCGTCGAGGGGCTCTGAGCCCTTCATAGCTCAGGTGAGACGGGAAGGCTGGAGGGAATTGGGTATTCGACTGTGATTAGGTTTTTGTGGGCCGAGCGAATGGTGAGGAGAATTTGGAAGGAGGGAGCGAAACTGAGGGGCGGGTGGTGACAGAGGTGGGTTGTGCCTTCCTATCGATTGCTGCTCGATTGGGGATATGCATGAGTAACTAGGAGTGACGCTGAGGGTGATTATTGGTGAAATACCCTACCCGGGGATCGAACCCGGAATCTCCACCTTAGGAGGGTGGCGCCTTATCCATTGGGCCAGCAGGGCGATGGCAACGAGGCTTCAGAATATATGTCATGCGTCTTGTTCAGGATGACGAGAGGTACCTATCGGCTGCGTCTCGTGGCGGAGGTGTGACTGCCATGAAACGGAGCAAGCTGAAACCGACTTCGAATAGAACAGGAAAGCGATACGAAGGTAACTAAGCTCACTTCTTGAGACTTTGCGGACTGTGAAGTGTCACCCCGGCGGCACGTAGAACAGTTTTTATGGGTCCTCAGGCGAAAGGAGGCGTCGTGCGAGAGGGTCGTTGAGCTTGGAGGTTTAGCGAGAGGCTTCCTTTGGAGTACCTCCTCTATCTGCTGAGGAAGGCCGCTGGGTCGAGAGAGAAGACCGAGATGTTCATCTGCTCACTGAGCTCGAAGACGGTGACATATAAAGGTGATGACAGCGGGCCCGTCGCGGTCTGGGAGCGCTAAATCTTCGAGTGATAGATTGAGGTTAAACTCGGTCATTATCGAAGGCGGATGCCCAGTTCGCAGGAGAGCGCCTGGCAAGGGCTCCGGGTCTCTACATGCGGGATTTTTCTGCCGCGTGTACCCGTGTGAAAATACGGTCTTGACATCAGTGGTTGGAAGACGTCAGAGGAACTGAGGGGTTGATGATGATAATGCCCTGGTGTTGTGGTGTTGATGGTGATGAGGGTTTTCTCGTCGCGAAGCCACGACGAATTCAAGCGAACTCGAGGCACTGTTTATTCACGATCAACGCTCGTTGTCCTGCGAACGCAGTTCTCGAGTAGGTCAACTGACGTGCGCCCAGCTCTTCGAGTACTACAAGGATTTGAACGACCCCAGCCTTTGCGACGCATCTCGCCATGGTCCACTCGAGGTTCAGGTAGGACGGGTCTGGGACTGTGCTTGGACAAGGTTGATGAATGGCACAGCAACTCGACGTCTCTTCCGAATATTTCCACGGGGAGAGAGTAGGCCTAGACCACGCTATTGATTTCCGATGGAGATTCTCATAACACGGTCATCGTGTCGCGGTAGCGGAGTGTCGTCCTTAGTGGCGTCTCATCGTAGTGTACCGGGGTCGGCTGTGGCAGTGCGGCTGAATTGAGCTCGCTACCCACGGGCCTCATGCTCATGTTGTCGTTCAGTACCAACACCTTCCGTCATGGTCGAGGAGCCAGCCTTTTCGAAGGCTGTGCCATAACGGTGAGATCAACACTTTGAGTGGCAACAAGCAGGCCTTGAGGAGTCGTGAGGGCGGCTTGACTAGCCTGTTGCAGGTGAGATTGATTTTCACCGATCTGGTCATCTCTGTCGGGCGATCGAGCGGCAAACTTATTCTGGTTTGGAAAATTAATCTCAACCCGACTGCATTTTCTGATCGTGGTCGTGGAATTCTCGGGTTTAATTTATTTGATGATCTACTCGTAGTACTTAGTTCCACGGGTAGGGAATTTCGTGGCGCAGTGACGGAGTTCATTATAGTATCTTTTCAGCCGATCCTTCCAAGCGGGATGTCTGAAGCTCAGAAGAAATGTCATTCGGAGGATTCTATCACCGGTCGACGAAGGTGAGTTGGTTTATTATTGGTAAAATGCAGGGTGCTGGGATTGAACCCGGGACTCCTACATAGCCACCCGCTGCCGCTGCTTCCCCGGTTCCCAGCATCAGAATTGTACTTGTTGGGAGTGTTCACTAATTCTGAAATGAATTTCAGAATCGATTCTGAGTTTCGGGATTGATTTATTACACAGGAGGATCGACCGATGAATTTCGTGGCGCGCGGTTTTCAGGCATCGGTTCCGACTCGGCTACGGTCGACAACCTGTTCGAGCAGCTGAGCATCATCTGTGGTTGGCCCGTGCCCGATGGCTATGATGCTGCTGGTCAGAGAGGCCTGGCGGGGCAACCCTACGATGAACGAGGAGCAGAAGGCGATGTACAGGTAGGAGACTCCTTCTGATGCGTCATTCAAAATGTGGATAAAATCGTCACTACGACTGCGTCACGCGCCACGAAAATACCAGCAGGAGCTCATCATGTTTGGTGTGAATCAGTATCATCCTTCCCGGCCGCGCTTGACCGAGGTTGATAGTGACTCCTTGACTGCCACCGTAATAGAATTATCGAGGCTGCGTCAGACCTGCTTGGGCTCCTCCTGTTTTGGCGTTTCTCTCCTTCGGACGGTTGCTTATTACTCGTAACCCAACTTTTTACCATTTTTCAATCAGAAGATTCAATTCTGAACCCCAGTGTGTCTGCGCAAACCCCGCTTCTTTGATTATTTTTCTCAGGTATCTGTCCTGCTTGAGCGAGCCTTGGGACGGCCCGGCCATGCTGGCCTTTACGGACGGCGATGTTCTTGGCGCCACACTTGATAGGAACGGCCTCAGACCTAGCAGGTGGGAAAACTCTCAGCTGGCTGAATGACGTCCCTCGCGAACTCCAACGTCTCTCGCGCAAATGGTCGCCCTTCTGTTGCTTACGGGCGTTATTATGTATAACTTATCATATATCATTATGATAACCGTATTCTATAATATAGAATATATTGGTCAGTATATAATGTAATCCACTGCATTACGAATAATAATATAGAACCTATATTGATAAACCTGTACGAATTCCGATGATTGTAATAAAGGGATCATCTTTGCACGCATGCACAAGACGATCGATGTAGGCTACATCTACGGAAAATCTGAATACGTGAGGGAGTGCGATGTAGCGCAACGGTCACTACCGTCATTCCTGGGTAACGCGAGCCGATGGTACGGCCGAAGATTGTTTTTCCTGAATCCGGAGCTGTTACTTCGCCTGCGTGGAAGTCCTCAGCTATCGTGTTTCCAATTCTTTCCGATAGTGATGGTCAGGTTTATGATCACCAAGGACGGCCTCTTCGTCCTTTCGTCCGAAGTCGGAGTAGTTGATGTCGATTCAGCGGAAGTCGTGCAGAAGGGCCGTCTTGGCCCGGGCAGGATGATACTGGTTGATACCAAACAGGGTGAGTTCTTGCTGGTAATTTCGTGGCGCGTGACGCTTGGCATGCCCTTAATTCCTCTGAAAAAATCATATCGATGGAATTTTTCGCATTTTTTGTAGCGCTTACCACCATCTCTTTGATTGGGTGAGCTGTAGTTCCGAACTCGGGAGCTCGCCCATCATGCGGCCATGCACTTTCGATAAACAGAACAGGAAACATTCTTCGGTTTTTTGTTGTTATTGTTGTAGTAGTCGATAGCGTAACCCTTTCTTGTGAGTTAGTAGGACACCGGCGACTGGTAGTGATAAAGTTTTCCCTTCAACCCGCGTGAATTGGCTGAGCATCCCGTCTTCGGTCAGGTCGGGTTATTCTGGACTCCGAGATCAAAGATTCCCTCAGCGGCAGCGCTCCCTTCAAACAGTTCCTCGAGCAGGCTGTTTTCATAGACGCCCAGTCAACCAAGAAGGTGACTGTTGACGATGATTTGTTTGGCTCTCCCAGAGGGAAGGCAAAGAAGGTGCGTCTCCCATGGGCGAGCGGTTGGCTCGAAACGAGTGCGTTAAAATCTCATACTGGAGGGATCTTCCCCCTTGTTGAATTTACTCACGAGAAATGCCAGCATGATCGGAAGATTGAGAAGCCATTTTATACGTCGAGCAGTGCCCGGTGAAGTTTGCCGTCTTGAAAAGTCGCCGCCGAGTTCCATGCGAATGCACTGTGATGTCTCCTGGGATTCTCTGTCCCTCGTCAGACGAGATGGCGCAACGAGCGCAGCTGGTGGTCCTGAGCGAATCGGGTTCGGACGATTCTTGTCGCATTCGTTTAGGGCATACCAATTACGTTGGAGATCCTCGACGTGCCGGAGACGGCTGTGACGGAGCAGTTGGTCATGCACGGCTACTTCGCGGAGATGCTGGATATGATCCTGAGCCCGATGGCTAGGGTTGGCCAGGAGCCACTGGGTGAGTTCTGTTTCGCTCTCCGTAGCGCTACTTCGCCTCGTGATCAGTGTGCCGAGAAATATCTGCCTGACAGCTGTGCGTTTTTCGATCTTCGGTTGGTTCGCTTCATACCGCTACTTGCGCTCGTGATGGGTATGTGTACCGGTGGAATTTCCGTCCCATTTTACGGCTGGGGGAGCCGTTGCTTCAAGCAGCTTCTTAGTGATTCCTTGCGGTTCTGACTGGATACTTGGCGGCCTTTCAAAGTGTGCATTCTCGAGCGTATAGTGAAGCAGTACCCACTTTCGAAGTGGGCCCATCATCATCACTTTCGACCGATTATGATGATACTAATAATACAGCCCTACACATGAATTAGGATAATCGTGTTCTCACCTTCCAGTCCCCCAAAATTTCAAACCACAACTCTTAACGGGTGCCGAGATCTCGGAGGGTCCCTCGAAAAATGTGCCAAGTAATTTCGGAGGACTGTATATTAGTAAACCAAGTTCTAAGGGTCGTTTAGTGAGCGAGTTTTGGGACTCAGAATCGATTCTGGAAGCACATTTTACGCGTAAAAGTGAACGGGAGGATCGTTTTTTTATTTTATCAATGAACTCCTATCAGCATGATATTCAAGCTTGTAATGGTTTCGATTGTAGTACTATCACGCAGCATTTGGTGAATACTTGGTAAGCTCTTGAGCACAATATTTGATGAATATTGTGGTTGGTAGAACGATGCCATCATATCAGGTTCCATGGGCCACGACGCTCCCCTTGCCTGCCTCTCTCGACTGCCGTTGTCTTCCTTCTACTACATGCAGCAGCTCTTCGCCGAGGCGACCAACCCCGCTATTGACCCTCTCCGGGAGGCGATCGTGATGAGTCTCGAGTGCCCTATAGGCCCGCAGCTGATGAGTTGCGATGAAGGCTGCAGCGCGGCCGGGTTCGGCAGACCGCACGCGCTCACGTGTGGCTCGAATCCGGCGAGGAGGGTGGTTCTGGACGAGCCGATATTGTGTCCTTGGCGATATCAGCAGCTGCTGGACTTGGATAGCGAAAGGGATGGTACGACATTTCCCTTTAGTGTGGTGGACACCACTTACAGGATTGAAGCTGCGAGGGATCTTCAGGCGGAGCGGAGGTGGGTTCGGGAAAATTTCACGACGGGTCGTGGATCATTAGGCATGTGGAAAAGTTGCCGCATGCCGGTATCGAACCCGCGACCTCCGTCCTTCCTTCTCAGCTTTGCGAGATTTCTCCGGTGCTTGCGCTCTGGAGTCGAGAATCCATGATATTTGTGAGGAGGCTGAGGCGGCCGTCCATGATGGCGCGGGGATTCTGATCCTCTGCGACCGGCGGGCAGGTGAGATTCTTCGGCTCTGAAGTGTCTTGCTGGCAAGCTCGGCCTCGAGTGATCATGACGATGCCAACCTCGTAATTACTTTATCGATCTGCTCGTAGAGCCTCCGAGGAAATTAGTTTATCGGTGAAAGTCCAAGCCGGGCTATCAGCTCACAGCCACGCGAGTCCCTTGAATGCAGGTGATGCATCTCAGGTCCCAGCAGAGTCCCCGTTGACGCCCTCCTCGCAGTGGGAGCGCGGTTCATCATCATCTGATCAAGAGTCGTTTGAGAAGCCAGACCGCTATTATTGCTGAGGTAAGCCCCAGTCTAGAACGAAAGTGAATAGGTCCGGATTGAAGTATTGATTTTTCGGGTGAGCTCATTGGCTTGTTCGCTCTCTAGTGAGATTCGCGAAAAGTCGTTCGTGTGAGAGATTCGACTTTCGCTATCGGTCGGCATTTTTGCACGCATTTACGTCCAATAGCGAAATCAATATACGCAATTTATGGAAATGTCATGGCTTTCGAATAAGCCGCCGTATTTGAGGGATCATCTTCGAGCTTCAGGTTGGTTCGGTGTCGTCGATACACCAAATGTGCTGCCTGCTTGCGTTTGGTGCCGACGCTATTTACCCGTACTTGGCCTACGCTGCACTGACTCGGTAGGTCGAGTCGTGTTCGCGGTGGGAGACACACTTGAGATTTGCTCGGCCTGTCGTGAATGGTGGTGGTTTCAGAGTACGCCCGACGAGCACTGGTGCGGGGAAGGACTCGGCTCTGTCTGAGCTGAGCTTGAATAAAATGGTGAAGAACTACAGGGCAGCCACACATGCTGGCATACTTAAGGTGGGCGATAGACGCGATGAACTACAGTACTGGTGGGGGTAGTTGTGAAAAATACCCCTACCCGGGGATCGAACCCGGAATCTCCACCTTAGGAGGGTGGCGCCTTATCCATTGGGCCAGCAGGGCGCGTGTTATGCTTCTCGTCGCAGTTGGGACACCCACTCCGCACTATTGGCAGGATGCGATAACAGTGCACTCCTTTCTAGGTTATGTCGAAGATGGGCATCTCCTGCCTGTCCAGCTACAAGGGAGCTCAGCTCTTCCAGTGTATCGGCCTTGCCGCTGACGTCAAGAATCTCTGCTTCGACGCCTGTATGTCGTCCCTCGGAGGAGTAGGCTTCCGAGCTCTACAGGAAGACGCCTTAAGGCTGCACACCAATGTGAGCTTTCACTTTTCTCGTTAGCCTAAGGTTCTGAGATGAATTAAAGCGGTTGGCCGATGGGTGGTGAAATTCGAGAGAATTCGGGTGACCCGAATCGGGTCGGTCGACACTGCTTAGAAAGTATCTTGACAGTGTTTGCGTCTGCACTCCGATTCGCCGAGATGTTCACGTGTGTTCGCCGAACGTAATCGTCACTCGCCACGTAATTAGGCGTATCCTTCCCGACCGTTGCCTCCACTGGTCGACGCTGAGACGAGTCGCCACGTTCTTCCGGAGATGGGGATGTATCACTTCCGCTCCGTCGGCAACTCTTCGGAGCTTCACATGAACGCTCCCTGACGTTATAGCGAAGATTCAGGTGGGTCGGTTTGGAAAAATTGCGGAGAACTGACGAGTGCGGGATTTGAACCTGCGTCCGGCTGTAGGAGTCGGCGCGCAAGGACTCGCCAGTGGCATATAAGGAGTATGAGGAGTGGGAAAACGCCCTGGTCGACGAGTGTGAACTTCGAGGCCTTCTGGAGATCTGCTACGACAAGTGCACCCCGATCCCTGTCGAATCTGTCGAAACTGAGTCGGAGATTGTCAAGCGCTTTTGCACGGGTGAGTTCTACGGGTGGCTACCTCGAGAAAGGTTAGAAACTTGGGCATGCTTGAATGTGGCTGAATGAGACTCTGAGATACAGTCGCTGCGAAAAGGGGAAATTGTGGTACTGAGCCGGACCAACGCAATTGGAGTGGCTACAGGTGCCGTCTCGTTCGGAGCCATCTCGGCACCGACGCATGAAACATTGGCTGCGGCGATGAACTCCCTTGGTGGAAGATCCAACACGGGGGAGGGAGGAGAGGATGAGGCCAGGTACTCTCCCGTCACGCGCCACGAAATTCTCGCTATCTCACGAGATCAATTGTTCCGTGTTTCAGATTCGGCGAAGAGAATGAGACACGCTCCCGCATCAAGCAAGTGGCATCTGGACGCTTCGGCGTTACTGCGGCATACTTAGCCGACGCCGATGAAATCCAGATCAAACTTGCTCAGGTCGGTGGTTCCCCGTACCTGAGGAGTGTTCGAGGCGCATGCCCCGCTTCACGTGCTCGTATACTGTCGTCATTGTGTGTGTTCGAACTCCCTTCACTTTGTCAGGGAGCTAAACCAGGGGAAGGTGGTGAGCTGCCGGGTTATAAAGTCGTTGGTGCCATCGCGGAGATTCGCAAGTCGACTCCGGGAGTTGGATTGATATCCCCTCCGCCCCATCACGATATGTACAGCATTGAGGATGTTGCTCAGTTGATATCGGATTTGAAACATGTGGGGCTAGGGGGTGATTGCTTTAGAGCCCTGCGCTGGAACCAATGAAACGAATGGAGTCGGTTCTGCAAAATTACCCTACCCGGGGATCGAACCCGGAATCTCCACCTTAGGAGGGTGGCGCCTTATCCATTGGGCCAGCAGGGCGTATGTTTTAAAGAATAGCCCGTGGTGTATCTCACGAACTTCCTCTGTAGATCATCGTTGGTTTGCTCAGACCAACCCAACTGCCAGGATATCGCTCAAGTTAGTGTCCAAGATCGGAGTAGGCATTATCGCCGCCGGCTTGGTCAAGGGCGGTGCCGGACATGTCGTTATTTCGGGCAACAATGGCGGGACTGGTGCAGCGAAGTGGACTAGCATCAAGCACGCTGGAGGGCCATGGGAGCTGGGCTTGGCCGAGTCGCATCAGGTGCTGTCGAGTTCTTTGCGCGCCTTCTTCTATGCAGCCGAACTCAGGTCCTGGTTTTGAATGGCCTTCGTGATCGAGTGGTTCTGCAGGCTGATGGTCAGATCAGAACGGCCCGTGATGTGGTGTATGCGGGACTTCTGGGGAGCGACGAAATCGCCATGACTACTGTATTGGGGGGCACGCATCATCGTCTGTGGCATTCCGAGGGGGCGCTGTCGTTCGGTGGGAACTTGAAGATTCGTAGTGCTCCCCACGTTTAGGTGCCGATGATAACTCTCGGGTTGCGTGATGATGCGTAAATGTCACCTTAATACCTGCCCTGTGGGCATTGCAACCCAGGACCCCGAGTTGGTGAAGAAGTTCGCTGGCCAGCCCGAGCATCTGGTGAACTTTCTCTGGCTGATGGCTGGGGAAGTTAGGCAGATCATGGCCAGGCTTGGCATAAAGCGATTCCAGGTAGTACTGGGAGATCCTTTCGCGTGCTAGGATTGTACGTTCGAAAGATTGTAAGACGAGGCCAATGAAATGATATGAGCTGGATCTGTGAAAAATTATAGGATTTGCATTTTTGTGTTGAAAGGCTTCGTGTGGTCGAGATGGTACGGTACCATCTCGACCATTGGTACCTCTTCCATTGACAATGTTGGGCCACAATTATTACCATCCGGTCCAGCCTTATCACTTGGGTTGACCAAATGGCATTCAGCTGCTGGGCTTGTTGTTGCCTCGGCTCGGTACTTCACGCTTCGTGACGCCGGTTTGGCGACTTCGTTGTCGGTTGTCGATCACCGGATGAAGATGGCTCTTCAGGACTTGATTGGCCGAACCGATCTACTTCGCATGAAGTCTGTTGTGCGCGAGAATAGAAAAACAGCTGAGATCGATTTGTCGGACATGCTGAAGCCAACCTGGGATGCATGGAGGAGAGGAGACTCGCAGCTGGGAAGGTGGGCATTCTGGTGAGAGGTTGGATCTAGGACTCGATGGATTGGTTTTTCAGAAGGCAGCTCGAGGATGCATCTGTTACTGAGTCGACGGTTGCTGGTTCACCAGAGTCGCGAGCTTCGCTGGCTGAGGATCTTGATGAGCGTATTCTTGCTCGAGCGAGGGCTATGATTGCGGGAGACGACAGGGACCTTACAGTGGCGGTACGGAGCACGGTCTTAACGATTAATGTTGTCGAAACGCCCATATGCGAGAACGACGTCGGCGAGCAGAGTGATGCGCTCTAGTACTTTAGGTTGATTTCTGCTTTTCACTATTCAGCCATTCTATAGATCCCCTTACGTCTTTTGCTCAGATAAAGGACCCAATCCTCATCAACAACAGTGATCGCACCGTCGGCGCTCGTCTTTCCTATGAGATCGCCAAACAGCGAGGATCAGCTGGACTCCCTGAGGGTGAGTCTGCTCCATCGTTTAACTCTGATGGCGATGCTCCCGGTGCCAACAGTCCATCTGAATTAACGGTCAAACTGAATCACCGTTGTGGATCGCTGGAAAGAATCGTCGATTCCATTATAATCCATCTATTTTCTGCTAAACTTTGCGATTGGCGGGTTGTTCGTAAGCGGCCATCCCTGGAGCTTGAAAAGGCATCTCCCGAATACGAGGGTTGGTAAGGCCGCCTGGATGATTAGAAAGGTAGACCAGGAGTTCATGGGCCCCTGTTCGCGCAAGGCTGACGGTTGTCTACGAAGTTACACGCTGATCTACGGCGCACTGGCCATCTCGCAGTGCGTGAGACAGCGTGTCCGAGTGGTTAAGGAGGTGGACTAGAAATCCACTGGGCTTTGCCCGCGCAGGTTCGAATCCTGCCGCTGTCGTTGTTGGGAGTTGTTCACGGAGTTGCAGGCTGATCTTTTGCGCACTGGCCATCTCGTAATGCGCAAGACAGCGTGTCCGAGTGGTTAAGGAGGTGGACTAGAAATCCACTGGGCTCTGCCCGCGCAGGTTCGAATCCTGCCGCTGTCGTTATTGAGTTGTCTATGAAGTTGTAAGATGATCTCCCTCGAATTGGCCGGCTACTGGCATGCGGAATAGCGTGTCTGAGGGGTCAAGGAGGTGGACCCGAAACCCACTGGGCTCTGCCCGCGCAAGATGGAATCCCGTCGCTGTCGTTAATGAGATGGGCCTGTCAACGAAGTTTGCCGCTGTGTGACTCGTGAAGTCTGTAGAAGTAGTCGTACTGGGACTAGAGCGATGTTCAAGCAGCTTGCCGCGTAGACATGGAAGCACGACTCGCGATATCAGGCAAGGACTTCGACCTTCGAACATGGTTTCGGTATGCTGCAGTTCGGTATCCCAGGAAATTAGATGACTGTCCGTTGATTGTTGTTGGGAATTGTATTGACACTAACCTGCACGGCACTGTGTGAACAGTTCACGCTGAGCGGTTGCTTGACAGTTCAGTGAGCTGAGTTCACACGTGAGTTGCAGCGTGACGCTGCACAACTACACGTGTGTGCGGTGCACACTTTGCACCAGTATATGCATGCACCAATTGCCTGACTAGCGCTCGTGACAATCTACGGCCAGTACGTAGTATGTCTCTCTTCTCCTACAGGATCATTGCTCGTCCTATTCTCTGGAAGTGCTGGACAATCGTTTGGGTCGTGGCTGATGAAGGGAGTATCTTTTTCACTAGAAGGAGAAGCGAACGATTATGTTGGAAAGGGTCTTTGTGGAGGAGATGTTGACATAGTAAGGTTTAGTTACTCCAGGCGGGACTCGAACCCGCAACCTTTGGATTAGAAGTCCAACGCTCTATCCATTGAGCCACCGGAGCACATTTCCACGTTGCTCATTATACTCCTCCATCTGCATCGCTCAGCGCCCGCCGAAGCCCTGTGCTCCCGAGTTCCGCCCGGAAGATAACGTCATTGTCGGCAACGCCTGTCTTTATGGTGCTACCGGTGGAAGGCTCTTCGTGAACGGTCAAGCTGGTGACAGGTAAATTGGTTCGATTGAGGCTTTCCGGATGCATATCGCTTCAGATTTGCTGTACGTAACAGTGGGGCAGTGGCAGTCGTCGAGGGCTGCGGCGATCATGGCTGCGAGTACATGACTCGAGGAGTTGTTGTCGTCCTTGGCACTACCGGGCGCAACTTTGCAGCAGGCAGGCGTTCCATGGGGCTCTCCCAATTCTACTTCCCTTCCTTCATCTCACATAGTCCAGCGTGATCGCAGGACGTTCACGACTTTCGATCTTGAGAGCGATCTTCAGTGAAATGATCTCGTTGGTCAGCGCCCACTCGAGACTCACCCAGTAATTGTCGCTCAGCAGTGCTCGAGTATGTCATCTTGGAGTGTTACTTGGCGGAGACTATGTAGTTCTCACGAACAGTGCGTTCCCCATGATAGGCATGTCTGGAGGCTTAGCATACGTACTGGACTTGGACCACGACAACTGCAACAAGCAAACTGTGTACCTCGACCCCCTCGGAGGAGATGCTGGTGAAGATAAGTAGGATTCCCCTGCCCGACGGTCCCCTCTGGTCGGCATCCTGAGCTCCCTATTCGACGACTGAATCTGCCTGTCTCCCGTGTGTAGCATTTCAAAGTTTCTTGACTTTATTATGGAAGTTCGTGAGCATATTTAACGTTACCAGAACAGGCGACTCCTTCAACTCCTTCTTTGTCAGAGTGGCACTCAAAGCTCTTCTCTCGGAGCATCTTAAAAGGACGGGTTCACCGAAAGCTGCACGGCTCCTCGCTGACTGGGCCAACTCTATCGAGCGATTCACCAAGGTAACCGATGGCATTCACAGATCGGCCATGGCCTGATCCCTTATCCCCTCGCCGAAGCTGGTCCGCACCCCTCTCTGTGGTACCGCTCGGCCGTGGTAATTTAGTGGCGCGCGACGTTGCTTCTGTTCAACAGGTATTCCCCCACGAGTACAAGCGCGTGCTGAAAGAGGCGATCGTGGAGCATGTGAAGACTGGCAGCACCGTGGCCGCTGGCATCCTCAATGACTTCGAGAATATGCGCCGCTCATGCGTCAGTACGAAGACCTCCGCGAAAAGCGTGAGTTTTGCTACTGAGACTAACTCTCATGGAGGCGAGGACTCTGCATGCGTGCCTCTAATGACTCTTTTGTGAGCTGTTCCTTATGTAGCTAGTGTGAGTACTATGCTTATCGTTAGACGTGATGTTTTGGATGGGGTGCATACGAGGATGTGATTATCTCATTGTTCGCCTTCTCCTGCAAAGATGATCTGAGGGTTGTCGGGATCGCTTCCTGAGGACCTTCATGCCGGTGCGCCCGACACACCTAAATTGTGA
This sequence comes from Perkinsus olseni, assembly GCA_013115135.1. Taxonomy (NCBI): domain Eukaryota; phylum Perkinsozoa; order Perkinsida; family Perkinsidae; genus Perkinsus; species Perkinsus olseni. The sequence goes on along the minus strand of JABANP010000124.1, from coordinate 67,943 downwards.
TTATATAATTATGAATTGAGATTAATTAATACCACTCTTCCATCAGATCATAGCACGGTATAACCTCTGGAGGAGTACGGTGGATGGGAAGGAGGACCACACGCTGGAGGCTTTGGGATTGGGCGACGTCCCGAAAGACAATGTTGGCGACCTGCTGCAAAGTGTGGCGTCTGGCCGGGGAATGGCCAGGGCATTCCGAATGGGGTAAGGCTTTCTTTCGTAGCACGACCAAAGGACACACTGTGTGAACCAAGAGTGTCATAGGAATAAACTGATGAAAGGCAGCGGGGCCGTTTAATAAACCAACTCTGGAACTGGACCCGCACTCATCTGTAGAACAGAGTGAATGTGATAGATGAGTAGTTCGTGTGAGTTTGAAGTCCAACGCCTACGACAGTACGGCTTAGTTAGACTAGCACCATCGACGTACCTTTCTGATAAGTAAGATAAGTAGTGGATACAGAGTATAACAGGAATCAGATAATGGAAGACAGTGGGGCTGTTCAATAAACCAATTAGTTTACTGAACAGGGGGTGTGTAGCCCAGTAGTCTCGCTCATTCTGACACAACTCAAAGTCTTGCGGTTTAATAAAGGCGGGGCCCTGTAGGTATCGCATGTGGAGGAAGGGCCATTATAAAGGCTCCAAGGACCTCCTTCGGGGAGTCGATCTGGATCGCTTCTTGGCCGAGCAATTTCCCAACCAGTGGAAGAGGTTCACGGAGGGACTCAAGAAGGTGAGTTTGCAGGTGGATCTCGATAGCTCAGGACTGAGATGTAAATGAATTTCGGAAATGTCTGCATATAAATTCTTTGTGAAAAATCCTATAAATTTCGTTTAGTACCGAGTCACCATGTCATGCGAGGAGCGCCATTATCGAGTTTGGTCTTCGCTCGGAGATCTTTGATTGTATCCAATCGTTGCGTGCTCCCGCATCCCCTCAGATGCAAAAGCATCGGGCTTGGAAATCCTTCTCTTTTCTCTCCTTTGAAATCCCTGGACGTTAAATCCTTCCATAATTTCTTATAAATTTCCTTTGCGTTGTTGAATTTCATTGAACTCCGAGTTCTACTGTGAAGCAGAGAGCGCCATCATCAAAATGACTCTCGTTCGGAAATGGACGGTATCAGATCATAGCGTGCTGCCGCCTCCCTTCAGAATCCTGGCGCTGGGGATCCGTTGACCCCGGCGGTGAGGACCTTGGCCAAGAGGCAGTACGAAGCGGAGGCTGGCGGGCACTCAAGGAAGCCTTCTGGCGAATTGGAGAGGGCCAAAGTCGGCCAGGAGTTCCGTTGATATCGAGGATGTCGCGGCTCACGGAAGGGAAGTTGCTGGTAAGGCAGGCGTTGAGGAATTGCAAGACTGCAAGATATCAAGATTTTGCTTATCAGATCCTCGACCAGCCAGCGTGGCCTTCCCTGACAAGCGAGCTGGGTTCAAGCTCTATTCGAGACGGAATCCGACTATTTCGCGCGCCGCGAAATCCAGAGTCCTGGACTGGGAGGAAATTTACAGCAAGAAGCCGCATCGATCGAGACTGTAGGTTCGAATCCTGGCGCCCGGCTTTTTTATCGCTTTTTTGCCTAGGTATGACCAGCTTCTCACGACCCAGACCGCCAGGTGTATGGACTGCGGCACTCCCACGTGCCACTATCCGAACAATGGCGGAGGCGGATGTCCACTGGGCAACCGAATACCAACTTTTAACCAACTCGTCTACGAGGGACAGTGGAAGCTCGCTTTGGATAGGCTGCTGGACACGAATAATTTCCCGGTGAGCACGCTTCAACATAAGATGCGTTCCGGTCGGCAAATGCCGAGGGATTATCGCTCCGTGGTGGTTTTCACATATTAGCGGAACGTGTCACCCTTCTGCAGAGAAGCCTAGTTGACTTGGTCCTCTCGTTCACGCGGATCCGGATCCGCTTTCCAAGATCTTATTCTTAGTCTTTTACACCAGACGCGTTCATAACAACTCTTACAGAACGGACAGAAGTATAATTGAAAAGGCAGTGTGCTAGCAGTATACTATCACGACCCACTGGGTCAACTCAACCCCCAGAAGTCTTATTCTTAGTCCTTTAGGCGTGCTTCAGTCTCTAAGCCTAGCTTTAGTTTCTTAGGCCCGCTTCACCCTCGTGTCTGAGCGCGGACACGGTAGACTTGCTTAACCAACTCCCTCTTAAAAAAGCATACATCGATGCTAGTCTGAATTGGCCGGATTGCGGCGTTGGACTTTGATTCGCTCTTCTCCATTATAATGATGATCATCATGGTATCCCCGTCATCGATGCTTTCAGGAGTTTACTGGCACGGCCTGTCCGGCACCGTGTGAAGAGGCCTGCGTGCTGAGCATCAACGAGCCAGCCGTGACCATCAAGAGCGTCGAGTTGGCGATCATTGAGCATGCCTTCCAGAAGGGATGGATCCACCCGATGCCGCCTCTGACTAGGTGGGAGTGTGACTCGTCACGCGCCACGAAATTCCTAATTTGGTCAGGACCTACAAAACCGTGGCGATTGTCGGTAGCGGGCCGACCGGTCTGATTGCGGCCGCACAGCTGAACAAAGCCGGCCATAGTGTAAGGGGACTGAACACTGCTCATACACGCGTCAGCAATGCTAGCTTCCATCCGATTTCGTGAGGGAATGGCCGTCGCTCGAGTGTTGACCTGGTCACGCTTGACGGGTCAACTTGACCAATATGTCCGAATATGACATGTAGAACTCGACTCAGTAGTCTTCTGTAGGGGACAGTAGTATACTAAGCGTTAATACGGGCCTTCAGAGCACTGTGAATTTACGCACACATCAATACAATGGTGAGCAAGTGAGCGCAAGATTGCAAGATATGGCTGCGACTAGTCTGTTGGTCTGTGTGCTTATCTTCCCTTGTTGGTGTGGCTTCCAAGCAGCAGTTTGCGATGACCTCCAGCGCGTTACTGAATTAAGAATGCGGAAATTATTCCGGCTCAGGTGACTGTATTCGAGAGAGCGGACAGAATCGGTGGTCTGCTGGTGTACGGCATTCCCAACATGAAATTGGATAAGATCGATAAAGTGCAGAGACGAGTTGAGATACTCCAGCAGGAAGGCATCGAGTTTGAGACAGGTTCGTTCACGCTCGCTGTTCTCCGCTCCGCGATTTTCTCTATTTTCTTCCAATCATCAATCCGTCTTCTATATCCCTTGCAATCATCTGTCTGCTATGTTGCTCATTACAGGGTTCAGTTTCGCTGTGCTTATCTGTGCAAGGGCTGTGGTTTTGGCGAAATCGTGCAAAATTCGAAATTTTGTGAGCTTCTCAGCATCTCTGTTTGACTACGAAGTAACGAAGAGAGCAAACCCCTTCTGAACAGCGCCCGGCACTACAAACCTTTCGCTTATTGGATTCTTTCCAAACGGTGTGCCTTCAGATATTGAGGTTGGTGTGGAACCCAACACGCTGTCCTCCCTAAGGAGCACCTTCGATGCTGTGCTGTTGGCTACTGGAGCTACTCAGTCTCGAGACTCTCTGGCCAAAATACCGGGTCGCGAGCTCAAGGGCATCTACCAGGTAGGCCATTTGGTTGTTGCTAATAGGCGACGTGAGACAGACTGTGGGAGTTGAACGCATTAGTTGGCGCTGGGGATTGAACTCGGGGTCTTTCGGTTCGCTAGTTGGGTCATTGCTAATTGGTGACCTGTGCATGTGCCTTAGCAGCAGGACCGGGGCCGAAGCGAGGGCCTTGCCGACGGATTCGACTTTGACTCGGGCGGAATTGCCTTCGTTCGTCGCTGCGCACCAGTAAAAGGCGCTGGTTCGACCTCGAGTAAATTTATAATTCCGTTGAGCATGCACGTACGCTTCTCCGCATTCATCGTTCCGATTTTAAGGCGTGCATAGAGTGTCCGAATATGCCTTTGGAAGTCTGACAGACGAGTTGGGCGTAGTAGTACTTCACCTTATTACGAGCAACGCAATCGTGAAGTTGGGAGCTCTCCACGATTTTTCACACCTCAACGGCGCTGCAGTCTGAGTTTTCAGGCTATGGAATTCCTTTCCCTATCCCAGAAGAGCTGGCTCGACTCGGAACATGACGATGAGAAGTGAGCTTAGTCCGTAATTTCGTGGCGCGTGACGATCGTTCGATCAGGTTCATCGATTGCGCCGGCCGCAAGGTGGTGGTTATCGGAGGCGGCGACACTGCCGTTGATTGTGTTGCCACGGCCATTCGTCTGGGCGCAGAGAGCGTGCTTCAGTTTTCTCGAAGGCCAGTAAGTCTTCTTCTGTATTTCAGCATCGATTCGAATCTCTCGGGAGTTCCGGAAGTTGTGGTATCGGAATGCCGCTAGAATTATATTTGCATAATATTATCTTGCTTGAACTTCCGCGTGGGTTGTGGCTTTCATTTTAAAGGCTGAACGCGAAAAAATTCAAGAAACCAGTTCCTCGTGAAATTCTCACCGAGTCTCGCGACTCACTATATATCCTGATACACTCGGGTGAGGATCTCAACCGCAGATGTAAATTGGACTTGTTCGAGATCGCCCGATTGAGATCACGACACCAGGTTTTTGCCATCCGCCACTTAGCTTAGCTCCAGCGTAGCTTCTGATCGGAGCAAGATAGGGTCAGCGGGATATACTTATGACAACCCTTCGGCAAAGTATTATCGTTTATCGGTCTGGTCGCGAAGCTCCTTCGCTTGAGCACGTCATGCGTTGGACTTTAAACTGGCACACACCCATCGAAGTGTCCGTTTGCCAGGCCGGATCGAAACCTAAGAGCAGATGGCCCTACTGGGATGAGGATGTCTATAGGGTTGAGTATGCTCATGAAGAAGTGAGGCCCCCGGTTCGAATCCCGGTCGGGGCACTTCTCCAACTTTAGGTTCAAGCCGTGAATTCAAGGGACCCTCGTGAGTATGAAGTCCAATCCAGAGCGTTCGTTGGTGAGGATGGCGTGCTAAAGGGCATCGAAACGGTGCAGGTCTCTTTCGACCCAGTTACTAGGACTACCAAACCGATCGAAGGTGAGTAGCCGTATTGGTCGCCCCGCGAGCCTTTTGATGAGAACGCTAAGAGATCTTATTGCAACATTCTTAGTATCAACGAATTTTTGGGATTGCCTTTTTGTACGCAGTGTTCGGATTCGGGCTTCCAGTATATCGTACGAGTAATGGATACAGTACGTGTGAGTGAGTTTCAGCTTTTCCCTCCGTCCCAACACTCCCGTTTACAAAAACTGGCCTCATAGCACGCGACGAATTATTAGCAATTGTAGTGCTTGACGAGGTGTTAGCAAAAGGTTCTTTTTGCTGTGGTTTCAACCATTGCTGCTCGCAACGCTTTCGAATGCCTGAGGCTGGTCGCGAATCTCAGCCACAACTTGCTATTACCTGCACCATCTCGTTGTGGGATACAACACAAGTAGATTTGACTCGTGCAGCGCTCCAAATTAATTTGGAATATAGTCTAAAAACCTAATGTCGCCTCAACTACTGAGAGATTGAATTCGATTTGTCAACATGCCATTCGTCACGACGATATGAATACACTCTTTGAGAACTGTGACCGTTTCATGCCTACAAACTGATATATGGGCGAGCGAAAATTTCACTGGCGCGAAATTTGCCAAATTAATTCGGGAGTAAACAAGTAATGCAGCAAACGAGATAGAGCAGGAAGAAGGTGGGATAGTTGAAAGAAATTCTATTATAGAATGAATAGTATGAGCGCAGCTCCATTGTGTTGTGTAGACAGTGCAGATCATCATCAGTCGCAAAGCTCTATCGATTACTCGGTCTGTGTCAGGATCGGAACACACCTACCCGTGCGACCTTGCACTTCTGGCTATGGGGTTCACTGGCCCAGATCAGAATGTTGACCAGGGAGCACTTCCACGCAAGGAAGGATGTTTCGATGCCGATTACGGAACGTAATAGAGCATTTAGCGCGCGCCCGTTTGATCGATTTTCTTAGTTGATAGATGTGTCCACCTCGTTCAGGTACACAGTGAATGGCACGAGTGCTACAGGAGCGGTCACCGAGGCTCCGATATTCGCGGCTGGGGACTGCAGAAGGGGAGCAAGTCTCATAGTCACTGCCTTGGCGGAGGGAAGAGACGTAGCTGCAGTGATCGACAGGTTAGTCTTCTTGGTTGCGTGCTAGCCTGCGGCCAGTAATCGAGTAAGAACGCAATAACCCATTCACCAACTAGTGGTAACCGATCGAGGGAATCAACAATTATTTTGACTTTAACTTTGGATAGTAGCCACGGAGACAACTCTAGAGAATCATACGCACAATACTTTAACGAGACCGCCTCCCGCAGTTCTCTCTTATTTCAGTTACCTGACGTCAGCATCTCATCAAGGCTTTTCGTCAGTCTTGCCTCGTTGCGTACCCCTGTCGGCCAACCCCGCGCTGTACCGTGGCCCGAACTGGTCGAACTTCCACTCCGCTAAAACTAGGCCGTCGGTGGCGCATAGCAAGAGACCAATATCATCGTTGAGGCGTGCGGGATCTATCAATAAATGACTGAGAAATGTCTCTGGGGGGAATTGAACCCGGGTCTCGAAGATTTGTTGTATTGCCGACGCTGTTCGGCAGACGATTGACTTTTCTTAATACTTCTTTCAATGCCTATGTTAGAGCGGCAGGCTTGGCTTGCAGTAGATCCAATCAAAGGGCTCATTTTCACGAACCTTTTCACCTAAACTCCTGCTTTGTGTTCGTGAGGTTCATGGGGAATCTTAAGGTTGAGCGCGCAAGATACAGAGTGGGTCAGGTGGGTTCCTCTCTTTCATCTTTCAAGGTAGAGCCGATTCGACACTGGATCAGCAGACCTGGTGCTGGAGAGGGGTGTATTCAAATACAGTGGGCTCCTCGAGTTCATGGTACATTCTCTTACTCCCTGCTGCTGAGATCGACTCCCCCTCGCCTTCCGAGAGCAAGTTGGCTACCAGTGATGCCGTTTGACGACGATGCTATAGCGGGGGCCACCGCTGTCGATCCGATTCAAGCTTTCCTTATACATCGTGCTGTACATGGTATAATCTCCACGTCTCTCAGCACAAAGGGCGCCGCCGCCGGCTGTCGCGCCAATTTTACACAATAGTGGTCTTTAGAACTCCTCCGTGGCTAGCTGCTGCAGTCTTCGTCGGGAAGCAAAATTGACGCCGTTGTCCAACAGGTGAGTTGTCGCCCTCTCGAGTTCATCTAGATTGTGAATCGCCGCGGCATTTCCAGGCTAGTTTAATTCCGGCTCCCTCACTGTTCTGGAGTTTCTCGGTCTTGGCTCTATCAAGCTCTTGGGATCATATGACGTTTCCTGTATCATAAGCATGCTATCAGTAGACGTTTCTTGGCTTGCATCTAGTAGATTTGGAATGGTTATGAGTGAGCTCAAAATCCAACGCCGACAGTACGGCTAAGTTAGACCAGGTACGGCTTAGTTAGTTTGGTGCCGATCTGATTTTTCAGGAATTGATTAAACTAAGAATAGTCTTATTCATTCGCAAGTGTTAAGGGAGCGCCTGATTGAGAACACAACATTCATGTTTAATCGTCTGGGGCCATTTCCGACTGTCGTGCTAGTCCGCGGCTCGCCGGGTTCATCTGGAGGTGTGGTATGGTAACTTACCATTGGTGAGCCTAATCCATCGCTACATGGCAAGGTGTATCATGTCTCGTTTTTATGGACGGTCTATTTCGACGGCGGCTGCCACGAGGTGCGTCCTACGTGCGCTGTAACCCGTTGGCTCGAAACTGAACACAAAGACTGAGTAGCTTCACACAACGACATCATCAAGATCATATTCAGGCTTCCATGACTCACAAGACAGGAATAAATTGATAAACTATGAAACGGCAGGCTAAACTACCGTGAGTGCCATCAGCTCATCTCCTCATGCGGGTCCTCTTTGGTAACCCATCCTTGGCTCTTGGCAACGCTGCGAGTTTCCTTGTAAACTTTGCGAACTTCGGCGCATAAATCTTTGAGCGGACCGAAGTTACTCTCAACAGCCTTGATCACAGCCGAGCAAACTCCTCTGAATTTCTCGGTGATGATTCTCTTTTGCCCGAGTTGACGCTTATCACTCGCCCACAGCATGTGCTTTCCCCTCGGGTATGTAAATTGCCTGGCGGCTGCGTACAGTGCGTTTCTATCAGCATTGAAAGGCGATTCATCCATCTCGTAAAGAAGATCCCAGCCGGTGTTTTCAGGAGGGAACTTGTCTTCGAAGCGGTGGACTGTTTTAACGTCGCCTCGGGATTCTACGTATTGCCATAGACGGTGGATGGACGTGTAACTGTGAGACCGAGCGAGCAAGGAAACTAAGCACACGGGTCGTAACTTACTAGGCTCGGAATGCAGGCTCTTTACCATCCTTAGGGCAGTCCATGTCCCAAGTGCTCACGTAATCGGGTCCGACATAGAAACTCAACTGGGCATGCGCAGCTGCGTCGCCGTATGAACAGTAAGTTTCGTTCTTCATAGCGTCGAAGTGCGAGCCTCCATTCAGCTCTCCGTAACTCTGAGTACAGAAAACGTGACAAAACGCTTGACGGAGAAGCAGACGAGCGAAGATCGGGCGGCTCTTCCTTCTACTGGCCTGACCAATAACACTCACTGGGATGGACGTTCTTGCATTCTTTGCAGAGGCGTAAGGGGAAACTGCAGCACCGATGGCGTTGTAGGAGGCCAATACGGCAGTGGTCGCAGCTCTGATGGCGGAGCGTTTTGGCAACATGAGAGTGATCAACTTGAATACTGTATGAAGAAAGCAGTCACTCTGTGATGCGCGTCTTTCCCTTCCCCGCGCGCTCCTCAGTATCAGTTGTGCTGCTCACCACGAGAGACCATCGACGACCTCTTATCAATAATGTTTATAATAGCACATGTGAGCTCAGCACATACAGCATATAGCAATCTGTGAGTGCGTCAATATGAATGACAGTATTGAATCTAAGTGATTATGATTTATTGTGATACTACTATATAGAGAGTTCTATGAAACGTCAGTACTATCATGGTTGAAGTAATTATCATATAAAAGATTGGACAGTCGAACTTATGGATAAAGCCGTCTGAGGCAACTCCTCCTAGCGTCCTAACCCGCATTCCACCAGAAGCTCTCGGCTGGACTGCGTTGAAGAATGGGGGGGAAGCCGGAAATCAGCAACTGCACAGAGGAAGAAAAGATGTCGCTCGTCTCATCGGGCGCAGCGGGCGTGTCGAGATGCATTGCTTGAGCGCGGAATCATCTGGGTTATCGTGCGGGCCACTCTCCCATAGCTTTAGCGCCTCCTCGTGACGTGACAGCCGGCGGCGGCGCCCTCTGTGCTGAGAGACGTGGCGATTATACCATGTACAGCACGATGTATAAGGAATTCGATCGGTGGCGTGGAAGTGTTAACGCAAAGCTACACCGAAATTACCGTGCTCGACAATCACCCAACGGGTGGTGACTGAGGAACGGTGGAGATTCCCTCTTTCCCTTTACTCCTTCTGTGCCCCCTTCTCGTCTGGAGGCGCCGTTCCTCTCAGAGATGGGGTGAGAGGCCGACAACCCTGAGATTCTAGTCGGGTCGGCTAGCATTCTGAGGCTCGCGGGCTCGATGACTACGTGCGAACTCTTCTGGTAGGTGAAGGAATGTACGTGAGAAACTTCACGGAAGGGCGCCGTGCCGTTTCACTATTGTCAGGGTCTGCCTGCGCCGTACCGGTTTATTCGCTCATCATCACTGGTCTCTCTCTCGCTGATGGATCGCCTGTTCAACATTACATGAGGATTTGGAAGGATCCTAGTTCCTGCTTTTGTGTCTGCGTACACTGGCACGCAGACGCACAGCGGGACATCCTGCGCTGTACCGAATGTGGGCCGTCGACCGCTACATTCCCGTTTGTGACTCGCGATGGTGCACAAAGCATAAACGTCGTGCACGATCGCGATAGATGGTTCATTGCGGCCGAGCGATTTGTTGGGCAGAAGTCGTAGGAGCGATTGTGCTCTCCGTGCGCTTTCAGAATCCTGGCCCGGCAGAACTCTGATATATTTCCTGTCTGTTTTCTTGCTCTTTCTGTGAAGAAATATTTGGTTTGCAGTGACTCAATTGACTGACCTATTCTTAAGCCGTGAGACTTACGGTCTTCCTCACCCTAGCTTGAGCCCGCATAGAGCATGGAGGAATTTATAGGTCGCGCCTGTAAGATACGAATGAGGTTAGTTTAGCTGGTGCTTCATGTCAAAGCCGCATCGAAGGGTAGCGGGCTATGGTCTCCTAGCTCTAAACACGCTGGCCGTCCATCCCGGTGCGGCCGACTTACCATTGGAGCTGTTGGACAGAATTTGGCGCTACGCGCGGGGCCCCTGACTTGTGTGTTTCCGCGGAGATCACTCGAAAGCAACACGAAGTCTTCGCATACAGCAGATTCTTCGAGCCTGTGGTGGAGTTCTTCGTGGAGCCTAATACCAACTTTCCACCAAATCGTGCGGGGGAGGGGAGGCTGATGGTAATGTTGATGAGTAGCACTATGCTGTACGAAGCCCGAATGGAGCCCTTCGGCTTGGCTCCCGTCACAGCTGGGGGCATTGAAGTGGAATCACCAGAGTACGGCACCACAGTATGTCGGACGAGTGGCGATTTTTATGGTATTGACAGAATCGGTTTGATGCGTTGGAGGAGAGGCAGCCCTCAGGGGTTCGAGCTCATTCACGATGGATTGAACATCTTCCACAGGGAAATTCGCGTGGCTGGCCGTCATGTCCTTTGCGGAGGAGGTGCCGAGTCGGGCGCACTCATAACGATACTCACGCTGGACAGACCGGGTGGTCGAATTTCTCAACCGCCGTTAACTCTGAGCGTGGCTGATCGTCTCAATGTGTGGACGGCGTTCGAGCGGGCGGAGAAGCTTCATGTCGTTTGGACGACGGGAGAAGAGCTAAAGTCGATTGAAATGGCCGCCGATGAGCCCTCGAGCGATACGTGGTTCAGGAGAATTCTCGTCCGCGCTGACTGGGTCAGAAACACCCGCAAGGACATCGAAGTGGTGGCGGACTCAGCTCTACTCATAGGCGTTGGCATGGGCTCAGCAACGCTCTGCATGGTGCTGTTCGACTTGGACGCAGCTTGTGTCACACATGTGGTCGATCTAAAGGTTGGTATTAACAGCTTCCGTGTGGTTGGTGAGAGGGTCTACTTGCATGAGCGGGCTTCGCCGTTCGGTGGTAGAATATTTTGGAAGAAAATCCAACTGCGGAAAGCTACGTCTTTGCGGGCTGGGATGCAGTGGAAGGCTCCCGATGTGGGGAAAGTACTAATAGGAGCGGCATTGCGTAATCGACAGGGAAGTCTGTTGGTCGGGCAGTCAGCGTGAGGGGAAACTACTCCCTTTTTGGTACTGATTTGGCCGACGCGATTCCCCTAGCGTCATTGATTCTGAAATTGACTACTGATCTAGCCGTTGGATGCCTCAATTTTTGGCTTCATTTTTACTATTTACGTTAAAGGGAGTATCCTTAAAACCATCATGAAGCCAACCGGCAGGGGAATCGCCGGAAGTTCATTTGCATGAATTTGCTCGCATGTGTATTCGAGTAGTGCTGCAACTGGCTAGTAATTGCTAGGCCTCACTTGCTCATCATCATCAACACGTTGCATGCCTGAAGGGCCGTGTTGCGTTAGTCCATGGGCGACTAGTTTCGAACGAGTGGTTCGAGGCTATTTCCTTACGGAGACCGCGATTTTTCAGGTCGAAAGAACGCATCTGTTCGGGACGCTAGAGCGCACAATTGGGGTCGAAGCCGTGTTTTGTAGCAGGCTGCACCTTGCAGCACCGCTGTCGAGGGGTAATAGATTCCTCTTGTAAATAGGACTGGCGTATGCTTGATAGAGGAGGGATTGCCCATAGCCCTCCGCGATATTGCCGCCGGTGGTCTTCTAAGTCTGCTGTCTGCAATTTCCCTCAAATTTTTCGAAGAGCTGGCGTGGATTTTGTATCCTAAAGATCAAGGCTTTATTCAGCTTTATCATGTTCTGGAGATTTATCGCATCCCTCTTCCCGTATGAGTGTCGTCACTACTTTAAACGTCTTGGCATCGTCAAAGCTGGCGCCGTGATGATGGTAGTGACGGAGGCTCTTAGTGTCGGTGTAGTTACAATGACTAGTCTAGCTCGTATCTGCAGGCTGCAGCTAGTAGGAGTACTACTTGTAGTTTTCATTAGTTGCATGGGCAATTGAACTGTTCGAATGTCCAGCGATGGGTGCTGCTTCGAAATGCTTTGGATGGCTCGAAGTGGATGGTTCGATTCTCCTGAAGCACTGCAGTGCCTTCTGGGGGGCTCTCCTAGCAGACCCTTCCGCTTCGCCCCACATCATCATCATCATGATCGGTGTAGGTATTCATGTCAGCATTGGCTGGTCTGGGGGTGTGGCTTGGTACTGATAGTAGCAGTAGTGGAATGAAGCTTGGAGGTAGTAGGCGGGCATGGCCCATCTTGATTTTCCGTTGCGCATCATCCGGAAAAAGAGAATTGGAATAGATGGTCGAACCGCAATAGTCTAGATGTAATCAGCTATTTTTTGTATGTTGTATTGACGATTCTCCCGTGGGTGGACACTTCCCATTGACCTTCTTCCACCTGGGCATTCGCGCACTTCCTCGTCAGTTGACCCGTGCTCTGGTGCGCCCTTCCGAGAGACGGAAGTGGTCGCGGCTGGACTTGAAGAAATGCTGCTAGTGACTGGGGTAGTAGTGTGTCATGTGGAGGGAGGGGCTGATTCGCAGAGCAGGACTCCGTCCCTCGACAACAGAGAATATTATCCTAGACAATAGAGCGTTGTTCTTTAGCGTCGCGTTCACGCATCAGAACTGGCGTTGAACTCAGTGTGGCTGGCGGACAGAAAATATGTGGAACGATTTTCTCTTGAACATCTTTGAAATTTTTTAAAAATTCCGACCAGAAAGATGAAATTTTTCATCCTGTCGGCCACACTGGTTAGACTATCAACTTGCGCACCTATGCATCGGTCTGGGTTGATATAGGGTCGCTTACCGGTTGGTCCGTGCTTGGGAGTGGGACAGCTATCGCCTGATGAGAGTCACCTTCCAGGGCTCGGGATTCATCGGCTCAAACCTGGTGGAGGATCTGCTGGACTTGGGCTACCAAGTGCGAGTGTTCGATAATCTCGTAACAGGTATTTTTGGACGGGGGGAAGCGAGTCTAGCACTTCACCCACCAATGAGGAATACTACGTTTTGTTCTTGCTTCGTTCAACGCGTTAGCTTCGCTCGCATTTGCTGTAGGGCTCACGTCCGTTGTTCTTCACGTGAGAGCTACAGAGAACTCGATCAGTGGCCCAAGCGATAGGTAACATCCAGTATCTGCCGCTGGACCACCCTCGGCTGGAATTTCGATACGGTGATATCATGGACATGGAGGCTCTACGGGCAGCGATGGAAGGCGTCACTGGCGTGATTCACCTGGCAGCTGCAAGCAAGGTAGTATAATGAATCAGTCGTTACAATCACACGAGCCTTAGTTTACGAGGGATATATTCTGAGGAGATTTTACATCCTTTCTTCTTATTGTGCGCACATACATTCTCACTTCTCAACGTAATTTCTTATCGTACCGTACGATACGTACGCCCCTTTTGTGGAGGGTCGTTTGGTACTCGCTTCTCGCAGACGGTTTTTGCTTCGACGCGACCGCTGGTAATGAGTCATTACTAATGACTTTGCTTACAGTATCAGCGCGAATTGTGTCCAAGGTGTCGAATCGCGGGAGAAGCCTTTTCCATCTTGGCGTCGGCTCTATCATATACGATTCGTTCCTCTAGGTGCTACCGAGCTTGAAGAACTCTACTATGGCGACTTTCAATGTTAATGTGAACTCGGTTGGTACGGCTAACGTACTTGAAGTAGCGCAGCAAGGTGGAACGGTGAGCTGGAGGGCGCAGTTCTGTGTGCTTATGATCTTCGTGAGAGAATCTCCGCTGCGGAACCGCAGGCCGTGTCTGAGTCTAAGATGCCGTTCCAATGAAGGATCTGCGCTCGCCGTATCATGCTCAGCTCTTTTCGGCTACGTGAGTTCCAGGTCTCTTCAGGTTCGGAAAGTGATATTTGCAGCGAGTAGTACTTTCTACGGGAACCAGGACTTGCCGTATAGGGAAACGGATCACTTCTCGGTAATACAGGTTGCGTAGCTTCGAGCGTCTTCTCCGTGTTGTCTAATTTGCGGCGCGTTTTTCGGAATCGTGTGAGGGATAGAGTATATCCCACATTGTATATTGTATCGAGTAAATCATGCTGATGGAGTTATTTCGCGCATGACCTCGAGAAATCTCGTCCGACGAGACTCGTCGTCCATGAGCGCCTAATGCCAAGGCACCTTCATATACGGCGAGGTCTTATAGAACGAGCAGAACGAAACGTTACCCGCTACGGATCCGTTTTGGGTACGACAGGCCGAGAGCGATTTGCTGAGCAAATGTTGCTGTCCGGTGCGGCTTGACCAACTTCGAATCGTGAAGATTGACGGATGGTGAATCACCATTGGTGATACGTTCTGCTGCTGGCCCCTTTTCGCTGCGTCCCGCGGAGGAGCCAGGTGCCGTCTTTCATGATGACAAAACTCTGGCGCACGCTATCGACGTGGATGGCTGATGGTGTATATAGGAAGGCACCCGCTGGTTGATGGCTAAGACCAGTAGAGTGGAGTGTGTACTACACACTGTGTAGACCGGCTGGGTGGGGGCTAGCCCAGGAGAGACACACCCGGCCTTAGGCCGAGGCTAAGCCCCAGCGTAGGTCCGGCCGCGTAGTTGTTAACCAACGTCGGCGTAGCTACCAGCGATGGGATGATGCGGACCGAGAGGAAGCTGGTCGCGCTGGTCCGCGCGCACGGTAAGTCGTGGCGCTATACTCAGGAAGCGCACTTTCCTGGGGTTCTTGTTGTGAGAGCCTACACCGATTAGGAGGCATTATTTCGGCTAGGAGAGATTGTTAGCGCTGCAAACTGTGCGGCTGGGCATGTATTTGTCCGACGATTTCTACGAGAGCTGGGACGAGTACGCTTCAAAGGATGACTTTGGTGACGGGACTGTCGGATTTTGCTACGTGTGTTCAGACTAAAGTACGACCGACGCTGGCCCGAGAAACTAACGCAACAGCTTTGGCGTGCATTGCCATTCATTGTCCGTAAACTCTGTCAAATGTCCTCCGCAGTAGAGCCGGGCCCTTGTACTACTCACGCCATCCGTTACGTACACCGTTGTTGGAGGCGATGGTACGAAGAGCAGGGAGTTACGGCTTGTGGTGACGCTGGAAACCCGTACCCGAGATTCTCTACACTCTGGTGGACTTGGGAAGAAGAGTGCAACACCATATTTGCCACGTCCTTTTGTACAAGATTACCGAATAGCTATTGATACGTTTTGAAAATTATCTTGGTGGCGGACTGTGATAGGGAAAGGAGTTCCTCTGGCTCTGCTGTGCTGCCCTGGCGACGATACCTCCCTCACTACTGAGTTTCCTTCTCATGGCTTCTTTGCGTTCGAAGCTCGCTCCCAGTGAGGGAAGGCTCTCCCGTATTCTCGATGTTACTATTCTATTTTAAATTTTGTATACATCTGTTGATGGCCGCGGCGCCACAGTGAGACGGTCGTGTATCGCTTCTTTTCTATTCAGCCTTCGAGTCCTTACAGCGCCAGCAAAGCCATGGGAGAACTACAAATGCAGACATTTGATAAGTAGGTGGGGAGGAGGCGTACCGGAACGCGTGTTAAGCCCACCCTGTTAGTCTCGTGTATGGCACTGCAGTTCTCCTCGGCTTAGCCCGCCTCCCGCCACTAGTGACTGTTGGACTTCGACGGGAAATCCTTGATTTTTCTCAACGCCAGTCGACTGGAGGAACGTGCACTGCTCGTATGTTAGGGTATATAATCTCGCCACTGTATCCCTACGCTTCTTCATGGTTTACGGTCCGAGGCAGCCTCGTAGTGGTGCGTACGCCATCGTCACTGGCGTGTTTGCTGGTCAGAGGGAAAGGGGCGAGCCATTGACGATTGAAGGTGAGCTAGAATGGGTGTTGCCTGCTAGGTGGTGTATCCCCGTTTCGCCCACAGGAAAATTTTGAAATTTTCCAGAAAGACATTCCAGCAACGCGTCTCTGGATGCTGGCGGAGCATCAGCGTGCTATTTCTGTAGGAGACGGCCTTCAATTTCGGGACTTCGTCCACGTGAAGGACATAGCTCGCGGAATCACACTGGCCTATCAGAGTGATAGAGTCAGAGGCGGTCAGCCGATAAACCTCGGCAGCGGGGAAGCTCATACTGTGCAGGTGAGCTGAGCCGTTACGCTCGGAACCTCAACTCGTCATCAAAGTGTCGTGGTCACGAAGTTGGCGTCCGAATATTATCCTGAATGGGCTGAACTTGAAGGGCGATTATTTAGTACCGCGGAATCTTGGGTGTGCAGAAGAAAGGGGAACTCCGCTGTCGCTCGCCTCATTAGTCCTTCTGTGATACGCCGTAGCCGTAGTGAAGTTCGGATGGTCCCACGTCCCTGGGACGATCGTGGATTCGCAGGAGCTTGCGGACTTGGTATCGCCGAATCAGAAGCGACTGCCTGCAAGGAAAAACGACTTGAGGGGCACTCTGGCGGACACGTGCAAGGCGAAGGCGGTATTGGGTGAGTTGGGTGCAGGAGGCCTGCCTGGCGCTCTCGCTGGGAGGGTTGTGTTTTCTGATGAAAATATCGTAAAAATTCACTACTCAAGCGGGGCTGTACTAGGTCATAACGAACTACTATCACCACCAATACTGTGGCTTCGCGTACACCGTAGTGCTTTCTCGTCTTCAGCAGTCTAGTTTAGGTCTCATCTAAGATAAGACGCGGATTATTCACCGCTGACGGTCCGTGAGTCACGGACTTGGGTCAATCTGTGAGCATGGTGCCTGGAGCCAACAGAAGGGATCTTTCCGGTTAGCGAGACTCGGGAAATAGCGACTCTCCGTCATTCAGGGCGGTAACGCCCTGATGTCTGCAGAACTTGCGCTATCGCTCTCAGGCTGGTCAACGAGGAAAGACTTTCGAACTGAGATGAGCCGGATTATCGAGGACACCATTGCTGGCCGGGGTCTTTACATTGCGGAATGGTTCCAGGATCCTGGGACTGTGGGCTGGCTTGAGAGGAAGATACGTGGTGGGCAGGGCCTCTCTGTTGTTCCTCATGGACAACGAAACGCTGGTATAGCGGCCTCACCCAACTGGCGAACTTCGCCAGTTGGATGGATGTCCCTATATCGACCCTATCGCCATATTGCTGTCTTTGCTCCCTATTGTGACATCCTCCAGAGTTGGCATAGCGGCCTACTCACCCTAGGCCGGATAAGACGAATGTTAGAGTAGATAACTCAACGAGAGTCGTTTAGAGTGATTCCTGCGTTACAACTAGTGCAATAACATCACTGGAGGGTGGGCTTGACGAAAAGGTCACCACGGCCAGAACAGCTGTGAGAAAGCAAGTAGCTTGTAGAAGGCGGTACAGTAGTAGCCCTGAAACGCTCCTGACTGCTCCGGGTGACGAGGTGAAAGTGATCGAATCCGCGAGAGAAAATCACTTCGTGCTCATCACCGAGGGACGGCCAAGCTGGCAACGGCAACGGACTAGGTTCAGCTCTCGTGCCATTTTCAGGTTACACTCGTGCCGATTACGATAAGCGGAATTCGCTGATCGCAGGCGAGTTGAAAGCACACGGGAATTCATGGCTTGCTGACGCCCCGGGCCTGCGAGGTCGTCATGGTTGATGTCAATTTCGTGCAGTACCGACGTGTTGGGTTGATGAAATTGGCAGAGGTTGAATAATTTTATGAGACTATCATTATTACTATGGGTGCAGCAGCGGTTAGTGGTGCTGACTGAATTGGGAGAGGTTGAGTGACTTAGTGAGGTTTTCACTACTATGCCCGTTTTAACACTCCAAGTTCGGTATGGGGAGAAACATGTATCTGTCCAAGTCCCCGATGGAGCAAACTTCCGTCAACTTCAGGAGAAGCTTTTCGAGGCCACGGGTTTGCCGATCGATAAACAGGTGAGAAAGGCGCTGACAACTTTGGTGGCGAGGGGAGGCTACCGCAGAATCCGAGGGTTGACATGTGGATATTTTGGTAGTTGTAAAACATTTGTGCGAGAAATTATCAGCATTTTCTCGCATGGCATACGTGATCTGGAATTTCGGCTAGTTATCCTAGCGGTTCCGGCAAGCCCGTTTCGGGCTCCTATCGGGCTCTTCCCGAGCGTGCATCGGGCGCTTCACTAGTGGCCGTTCACTGCGCCGCGTGATACTCAAAGCCGTTGAATTGCTGCAATGTAAGCTGCAAATTCGAGGATCTCAGTGTGAGCTGATATTTATCATCACATGAATAGAAGGAAGCTGCCTTAATTCGAGTGATGTGGGCCTCACATTGTGGAGGCCAACGAGGATTCCTTGAACCACTTATTTTTGGCAGGTTGTGTCGGTCGGATTCCCGCAACAACGGCTGCTCTTGGCTGAGCCAAACGCCCCACTGTCAGCGTTGAAGATCGGCAAGGATGATATATTATCACTCTCGGCCACCGGAGGTAAGGATACGCCAAATCGATCACATAATCGATTTCTGGATATCTTCCGTTGTGGCCATAGAGAAGCCAGTAAGTTCGGGGTTATCGCTCGTTCTGGGTCCTTTCCGCACGGCATTTCTCGCCGCTTGCTAGTTGAATCGAGCTAGTCCCCTTCTGAGAATGAAAATGGACGCCCCCTTTTCTGCTCATTTTTTACATAATCGACATGATTTCTGACGATAATGTATTCAATTTCGATATTTTTTCGGAGCTATAGAGCCTTGGCAGTCGACCGGAACAAAATTCGGGAGTGCTTCGAAATTTCGAACGGCCGGTTTTCTCGAAATTCACGGTATAAGGTCCTCCGGGGAGCGAAGTGCAACCGATGGTAGGCTGCATCAGAGCCCGATGATAGTCACCGTTGGCCGGCCGCCATCCTGCTTGCCCGTTAATGAACTTGCTTTTCCACCCGCCTCGCAATTATACAGTGTGGCACTGGTGATTGTCACAGACTTTCGTTCTATGCAGGGTCCTCTGAGAGCGCTAGTAGTACCTCTACCGTTGCGTCTCGGCCGGTCGAAGCTCGACCTGTCGACTTGGCGAGAACACGTTTTCCCATACTCGACCCCGAGCTGGTGAGTTGGGGGATTTTTGGTATTCGAGTAATGAACGATCCGTGTCTTAGGTTGATCTTGGCGGATTTCACAGGGAGCCTGTTCCGGGTGACAATTCGTGCATGTTTACAGCGGTTATTCGCTCACTGCAACTGAAGGGCATCACCACTCGAGATCTTCGGGGTATTGTGGCGCGGACGATCGAAGCTAACCCAAATCGATACACCGAGGCCGTGCTCGACAAACCACCGAAAAAGTGAGAAAAAGGGAGTGGTGGAGGTTGAGAGAGAATTCGGTGTTGTCTTGTCTTCAACCTTGTATGCGCAGGCATGACCTTCCCTGACCATCGTGGCCACTGGAGTTTCATAAGAAATGATCGAGCATGTCACTGATTGATTTCTGTGCCTCTCTGACACCAAGGTTTTGTAAATTTAGCTCCGATGTTACCATTCTCTGTTACACAAGAATATCGCTACAGCTCAGCGGCACTCCAAGCGGAGTATCTTGTACTTCTGTGAAGTACTAGGACCAACCTTGGTTTACACTTCTGGCTTATAAACTGACTGATGGGGGATGGACCGAGCTCGACAAAATTCTTTAGTTTTGTGACGACTTCGAACTGGCTCGACAAAAAAAATGAATTTTCGGCGATTTTTTCCTTGAAAGAAAATAGAAAAAAAATCGGGCTCGTCACGGTGCAGATTATCCTCAGGTACGTGAGGTGGATCTGTCAGGATTCCTCCTGGGGTGGGTACATCGAGCTGAGCATACTAGCTCCTCATTTTGGTGTCCAAATCAACACAGTGGAGATCATGACCGGCCATTTTTATAGGTAAGTGACACTTGATATTGGAAACTCAAGTGGAAAGTACTGCGAGCACTCGTTCAGAATTCTGGTGGTTCCGTCCTCACATCGCTTGAAGTCTTCTTCAGTGCTCCAAATTTATTACGAATATACGTCAAAAAATAGATTTGCCGTAGCTACCGAGAGCTTCGACCTGATCTACGAACACACGATCTGAGTACAACCTCTGAAAAACCGTGACGGGCCATGAGCACTGTACTTCGATCCTTCTCGCTTGAGGCCCCCTACACCGATACTTGCATTCGTTTTGAGCCTTCTATATCGATCCTTGAATCGCTTGTTGTTCTCATGATACTCTTCATCTCAGATACCCACAAGAAGTCCCCCAGGACACCCCGTGCGTCTATCTGCTGCATGACGGTGAGGCCTTCGAGCGTCGAATCTTCTTCTCCTTCTGAGTACTAGGAAGCGGCACGGCGACGTGGGCCCAATAGCCGCCTCTTGTTGCTCCCATGAAATAGCGAACAGCGAGCGTCGAATCATCGCCACCTTTCTTTTCAGACACTCATTACGACTACATTGCCTCCCGTAGCTTGGTCGATGGCAGCAGAGTATCGGTCTTCTCGAGTGGCGATTTGAGAGTAGCGAGCGCGGCTAAGAGGGTTGCGGATGATCTCCGGAGAAACAGACAGTGAGTTAGCGCTAGTCCAACGCCTTTTCTTTCGAAGGCCACTATTGTGTATTATTGGCGTGACAGCCGGCGGCCTTTGTGCTGAGAGACGTGGCGATTGTACCATGTACAGCTCGATGTACAAGGAAAGCTTCAATCGACCGTCTACTTTGAGAAAGGATTTTGCTTTCACTTCATTCACTTGCCGCTCACTTTCGAACCAAATAAGCAGCCTTTTCAGCTCGGATCCGGAGTTTGACCCAACAGTCAAATGATTCCCCCGTCAAGGCTAGTGAACTCTCGAATTGGAATGCCTGTTTATCCACCGAGAAAGATCGGCAAATGAGCTAACACTTTGAACGAGTGCAATCAAAACGAAACTCCTTTTCGATTGCGAACATGGCCGGAATGTTTTGTGTATTTATTCTTTTCGTTCTACTGTATGTGCTAGTTTGGCATGCAAATTACATCATTTCAGTAGAATAATTTCTCCGTTATTCAATTAGAACAGCTCTTCTCAGCCTGAGAATCTCAGGTACACAGACCTAGGCGGATTCACGCTGCAGTGTCAAGAATGTTTTGCCCTGGTCATCGGTCAGCATGGAGCTATCGAGCATTCTTCTCTCACTGGCCACTCTCGTTTTCAAGAGATATCCTCGGGTTTGTGATCTACTTGAGTGGATTGCGTTCAGTGGACGGATTGGGTGGCTCAATTCGATACAATTGTACGCAAATCCCTGAATTTGGATTATCTCTGCCTTACCGAGTGTTTCAGTCTGAATTTCGAGTGCGATTTGGAAGTGTATTGATATTAGCCGATTGATCGGCCATTTCGCTCATCTGATGTCGCACGAGAAGATTTGAAATTCATTGGAATGAATTTCGAGCATTTCTGACTATTCAGAAAATTCAGAACTTCTCGCCAGAAGGCTGAAGCTCGTGCCACTCGGAGAAGTAGTTTTATGACCAGCTTATAATTAACATGCAAAAAACGTCGGCTAGCTCTCTCAAAACGGTGGCTGCTGTGATGCCGGGTCGCATGAGAATCGTAGCGATACGGAGACTGCTGGAGACGTTCGGCCCTGAGCACTCGGAGTGGCCGTTTTGGCTACAGGGAATTGCTGAGGATTCCGAGTTGAACAGGAACGTGTAAGATATGGCACTGAAAAGGGAACGACAGCGAGCTAGAGTTGCCAATGGTGATGGTTGACTCTCGACCGAAATGTACCCTTGAAAAGCTTCTTGATGAACCTTCTGGTTGCACTGCGTATCGATCGCCACAGAGAGTCCCTAACTGAGCACATCGGCAAGAGTTTAACCACGCCGGAATGCACACGCACCCTTATCGAGATTCTCTGGCTTGGACTCGGAAGGCATGATTCTCGTTTAGGTCCATGATGGCTCCTGGAGTCGCAGCGGAGGCCCTTTCTTCGCTCTCCATCGGATTCGTAATCATCATCCGACTGCTGCAGGTAGCCTTGCCTGAGTTCAGTGCTGACTGTGCTGACCTTATCTGTCTCACGCGAGCTTCAACCTTAGATACGATCATGCAAGGACTGAGCGAGCGCTGCATTCAGGAAGGGCATGGAGCCCAACATGTGGTTGCGCTAATCGAAGCCTGGGGTGAGAATCAGATCCAGTTTTTGCGTTGATTCGCTGTAATTAGTGGAACAGAAATTCTGTTACAGAATGCCATTAGGAGGTCTTCTTTAAAATACACCCTCCAGCTGAGAGTTAGAAGTTCATCGAAGAAATTACGTGCGCGTCACGATCTCTACCTGACTCACGGATCTGTCCAATCGTCTCTGCGATGATACAGAGATGAGCTGAACAAGGGTGGATGCCCTCTTCAGGCTCGACCGACACTCCCGTTTGGGATGCCAAAGCGCTTGACTGCCTCCAGAGGAACTCAGACACGGTCCTAGATCCGAGCACTTCGGATATGACCACATTCCAGCTCATCACTTTATGCGACTGCCTGGCCAGGATGGCTCAGCGTGGACTGAAGGTGCGACTGTATCGCTGCAACAGTGCGGAGGTTCGATGAAACAATGTCCTTACGCGTTGAGGAAATGCAAGAGAGCAAGTGAACGCTCTTGGAGCCCCGTGAGAATCTCCTAATTATGACGTCTTCTGCTATGGAATAGTTATTGATGGCGTAAGACTCTCTTGCGTCGATCGGACTGCTTTTTCTGTCAGGTCGAATCTTCTACGATCTCCAAGTTGGCCAAGTTTGTTCGAACGAATGTAGGTATGGTATCTTCCGGGAATCTTCTT
Source organism: Perkinsus olseni (assembly GCA_013115135.1). Lineage (NCBI taxonomy): Eukaryota > Perkinsozoa > Perkinsida > Perkinsidae > Perkinsus > Perkinsus olseni. The sequence continues at coordinate 44,983 of JABANP010000124.1, read as the reverse complement.
TTCATTGGCATTATGCCAATGGCATATTGCAGATTCGAGAGTTTACGGACACTCAGCAGTTCCCGGTGTTGACACACGCCTTCGCCGTGATGCTGAGCTCAGCAGAGGGTGCGAAAAAGGAGGAAGAAGTGCTGGCTCCAGGAATTGAACCTGCGCAGTATTTCCCTCACCAGGTTACGAAGATGCTGGCGGTCGTATGCGAGACCGTTCAGACAGTATGGCTGCGGGAGTTTAGTCTTAACGAGCTGTCAGCATTGCTCACTACACTGCACCAGTGCGAGGCGCCAGCCCGGGACCTCGCCCGAGCCGCCGTCCCGGAGTTTGTTAGACTCCTCGAGGATGATTCACAAGAAGTTACAGGTAAGGCGGAGAAACGCCGTCCGCCTGATTCGATCCGGGGACCTTTGGGATGTTAGCGGTATCGTCCAGGCCTCATCCTGGGGAGCATCTCACTGCCTCTGCTGAAGCTGACCGGACGTGTAGAGGAAGATGTTGTTGCGGCGTTGGCTCGGCGACTGAGTGAGTTCCCCACTCGCAGAACAGAGAACTCAACTGCCAGACACCATCGAGGGGGACTGGCAAGTTTCTCATTAGTTCACCTTCTCTCCCGAACTCACTGAACCGCTTCACTGCTATTCATCACAGCGTAGTTTCTGGTGTTAATTTCTCTCTAAGAACCTGGTATCTCTAAGGACTTGTACAAAATGCCCGTCTAAGGACGGAAGGACCCGTAATTTTCTCTTCGCTGTCAGGTCGAACCCCTCCGACTTTACGACTGTCCCCTCGGTCAGTGAGCAACATTCTAGCCGGCGCGTGCGGTGATCGCCATGCAGACGTGAAGGCCTCTCGGGAACTGCTGGAAGATCTCGCTGGTCGGATCGATCCTGAGCAGCCCTTCGCAGCGATCGATGTAGGCCACAGTCAACCCGATCCAGAAGGAAAGAATTTACGACTAGTTTTCTTCCCTCTTAGAGCTTCAGTATTCTCCGGGCATGTGGGTCGATCTTGAAGCCGGGGCAGCCTGCGAGTGAACGAACGAACAATATGATCACCCAGTGCTGCGACCATCTTCGCCAAAACTACTCCGACTACGAGCCACGAACCCTGGTCTTCTCGCTGCACATGTTGTCGCTTTTTCAACCGGACCGAGGCTTACTGCGAGAGCTCCTTCCAGTCACCGACGGATTTCCCTTGAACCTCCAAACGATGCTTCTGGGCGTTTGCGAACGTGGCAAAGACATCGACTCAGCTCGGCAAGTTCTTGACCGAATAGGGAGGTTGCGATGCTCTGATTCCGCCGAGGCTGCGAGAATCCTGAGGTCGATCTCGCGTCTCCCGAGTGAGCTTTGGGAGAGCTACTCGAATCTGGTTGACGACCTTTCGAAGTGCGCACTGAAAGATACTAAGTCGAGTTCGCGAATCTTTGCGGTTTGCTTGGCTCTGGCGAAAATGAAGCCAAAGCGGGAGAAGGTCTCGGAGCTTTTGGAAAGGGTTATGAGGGCGGTTGTTGCCGCTGGAGATCGACTGGACCTGGTTGATGCAGCGACAGCTACTTCGATACTGGTCAAGTTAACAAGTGGCGTGGAGGCGGATGGAGGTGGGATTGTTGGAGCCTGTCTCGGCTTCATTCGATAGTTCCTCCTCGCAGTCGACTTTAAGGAAGTTAATGACTGTGATGTTTCGGGTAGCCGTGTAGCCCACTGGCTATTGAGGGTTGGAGTAAGAGTGGCTCCTTATGTGCGTGCAAGAGTTGCTCTACGCTGCAGAAGGATAGATCACTACTGCGCAATATGCTGTACGCACACACCTACACCATTTGCGGATCAATTTCAAAAATTGTCAGTTCCCCTTCACAAATTTCGGTGGAAGTCGAAATGTCGATCACCTGAAATCTATGGAACTGAAGTGACAGTGATTGGAATTGATCGGGAAGTGGCTAAGGCTGGATAAGGCTACTCCTCGGTCAAGACTGTGACCTAATGCTCTATCATATTGGTGACTTCAAAAATGTGGAATCTTTTTCTGTGTTCGGAGGATGGGCGTCTCGTTGTGGATGAGTTTTTGCCCTTCTCAGATGACAGGAGCCCCATAATGCTTCCCCAGTCGGTTCTGTGAGCCTGTGGCGGAGTCCATTGTCAGCTGTCTACTTCGAGCCAGTTCAGCCTCCCGCTTTACTGCGAGAGATCTTGACCGGTCGAGCCAATGTACGACCGCTCCATGTTATCCGCATCAGAATCGACTGAGAATGTTTCGGTTCTTTTCCGCCCGATCGCTTACTAGTACTGTCATTCCGCTGCGGCTAGTACTGTAACCGTGCTTGTATCGTTCAGCACATAATGTTCATTTATCGCATACGCAGCTAGGCATTGCCAATGAGTTCGCTTCGTAGGTTTGGCCGGACTGGCCCGGCTGCAGCTCCGCCCGGCGGAAACCGAGGCGCTCGAGCTGTGTCTGGCGAATATGATAAACGATTCGATATCTATCAAGACCGCACCCTTCATTCTCAGCATCATCCACAGTATGTGGAAACTCGACTTGAGGAGAGCTTCCAATAGCGTCACGGAAAAAGTCGTAGCGGCCCTGTGTGAGGTTGATGCGGTCCGCACCGTGTAGGATTCCTCTTCGAAGTCTGACTGAATCGCCTCTTGTCAGATACTGTGCGGCCTGCTTGGGCGCATCTTCAGTGCTCGGCTCCCTTCGGTCGGCGTTGCGCCCTGGCTTGACTGCTGTAGAGTCATCTCAGTTGATTAACTGCCTTGGCTACCATCCATTTGGACCAATCCACGGATCGGCGACACACTGAGCCGTGATGATCTCCAGACTGCCCTCGACTTGTAGGAAGTGCTACCAGCCGCAGCGCCCCGGGCTGTTTTCGGTGGAGTTTTTCTGTTCGAGAAGGGGCAGTGTCATCCGACTCGGATGATCCGAGTGTGAGCCCGTCTACTGTATCGACTATTCAATAGACCAGATCTACTGTGTGTGAGTTTTGAGACCAACGCCGACAGTAGGGCACCGAACCTAGGACTATCGATTTTTGTGCCACTCCATCGAACCTAGGACTATCGATTTTTGTGCCACTCCATCGACCGTAGTCACTGCGCTCAAACTTAACTTCATCACTCTTTTACGAGCGTCGCTCTGATTCAGGTTGTCGACGGCCAGTAGACGGCAGCACGGTCGAGTTTCACGCCATGAGGAGCTCCGGAACGAAGTGTGTGAGCTCCTGGAGACGCTAGCAACTCCCTGCATGGTGGACCCGAAGCTCTTCTGGACATGATTGTTTCGATGTTACTGTTTCCGATGCTGAGTCGCTTCGAGTTCACAGCCGCTTTGATTGCCACTGCATGACGTTTGTTCACACGACCGAATCAACTCGAACAACTTCGTACTCAAACCCGAGAACCAATCAGACAATGACGAACGAGTCTGAGTTGACTAGGCCCGATAGAAAGTGACAAGTCTAGCCGCGTACCACGAACCCACGGGCCAAAACGCGTTGCCTGTCAGGGCAAGACCAGGCTGCGACACCACCGAGCCTTCAATACGGTTGTGTGTTGGGTCAAAATTCCAACGAAACTAGAGCAATTGAGCTAATTGAAGCACTCGTGCAGCGATACCTCGCACAGGAGCGCTTAATGCAGCGCACCCGCCTACGTAACGGCTTTTCGGCTTTTTCATCCGCGCTGAACTGAAACCCTGAAGGTTTCGTGGTTGCGAGTTGAACTTACAGAGGAGATTCTCATGTGAGCATCCAACCCCGTCTCCGCTCATCGCTGAGCTTCGAAAATGCGAACGGCCTAACGTGGGTAGCCACCCATAGGCGAGTGCACCGTTAGCCTTTCATCTCAAGGACTATTCGTCAGGATGATTTCGCAGAGCCAGCAGGCACGATGCCTCTCTCACCGTTCCTGCACTCTCCTCCGCGAGCTGTCTAATTCGTTCCTTCCACCAAGTCGCGTAATGGTCATGGTCCAAAATGGTCCCACTGACCAAGTAGAAATACCACAGATAGAAGTGAGCGTGAGGGTAGGTGAGATCCTGCGCTGTCGAGGGACCAATCTTGACGAGTTCGCTCTTGCTGCGTGGCTTGACCATGTGACCGTCGAGACTACTAGATCCATCATCCATAATTTGATAGCGTTGTCATCGCGGTTACATGAAAAGCGAATGAACCTACCGCTACAGTCTGCATCTCAACCTTGAAAATTGCGGCTTTATGAGCGGATTCAGCGACCATGCGATCGTCTTGTGACTGTGGCAACGAGAAAAGATAACATAGCGGAAACGAGCTGCTCGCCAGCAACGCGCGTGCTGAGCTGCAGCGCTACTAGAAGGGATTCACTGATCCACTCACCCGTTCACTGATTCATGATCCATTAACGTCTGTCCATCATCCATACGAGGCCATGAGCACAGTAGCTCACAGATTAACCGTATTTCCGAACTCAGTATGGCAGTATTATGGAATGGCCCCTCCACAGCGAGCAGGGGCCAAAACGAGTATACTGCAGACACTAGAAAATTGACAAACTCAACCGTTCGACACGTCCAGTCTCGAAAGCTGTTTTCCCGCTAAACGAGTAATGACTTAGCGATATTTACTTCCTAGTCTGCTGACCGGCGATGCGGTTCTTCTTCATACGCATGTGACGGTCGTCAACGTTGGAGAGCTGGATACCATCGCCCTTAGGAAGAGACACCCAAGGCTTGCCCTCGTGACCGATGACGAAGACGTTGGAGAGACGGGTGGCGAAGTTGTTGCCAGCGGCATCACGGACGTGGATGATCTCGAAGTTACCGGGGTGACGCTCACGGTGAGTGATAACACCAACACGACCAATGTTATTACCGCCGGTCATCATGACGGTGGCACCGATCTCGAACCTGAGGCACAAAGGTGAGGAAAAGTTGCAAAAACCCTAGCGGAGCGAAGCACAGCTGAATGAGGGAGAATTTCGTCAGACCATCTGCTGGATAGTCCGCACGTTTATGGACTTGGTAAAGCAGTGTTGTACAATTTACGCAATCATCATTCGAAACTTCCCTCATTCTACTGGCCCAAAGTCCCCCAAGAAACGAGCGATTCTTACTTGAGGAAGTCGAGAACCTTGCCGGTCTGGATGTCAATGCGGACGGAGTCGTTCTCCTTGATCTCGGGATCAGGGTAACGGATGGTACGGCCATCGTGAGTGTTGGCGTACGGGACACCCTTGGAGCCCATGTAGACCTTCTTGACCCTGCAGAGCTTGTAGGCAGCCTCATCGGGGTGGATCTTGTGGATGGCGAAACGACCCTTAGTGTCGAACAACAATCTGATCGAAGAAACAACGTACACGACTGACGATAAGAGAGGGAAGAGACGCTGAGGGATGGTCCAGTTGTGGTGGTGGCAGTACCTCCCGGCTAGTCCCCTAGCCAAATACCCGGACCTATCCCTTGCACAACAGTGGGCCGTATGAAACACGGCCGTCAACCACCCACAAAGAAGGGAGAAGACGGTGGTGCTTCATAGGGTCTTGTTGGCAATTATGAAGATCGTGTCGTGAGCGGCACCTGAAGTTCTCCTTGGTCTTTTCGATGGTGATGACATCCATGAAACCGGCGGGGTAAGTCATGTCAGTGCGAACCTGCCAAACACAAAGTAAACCACATCCCTCAGCGAAAAGAAGACAGTCCCAACGACCCGAAAACTACCTTGCCGTCGACCTTGATGAGCCTCTGCATGACGATCATCTTGACCTCGTTGTAGGTGAGAGCGTACTTCAGACGGTTGCGGAGAAGCACGATAAGGGGCATGCACTCACGCAGCTTGTGGGGGCCGGTGGAAGGCCTGGGGGCCCAGACGCCGGCGAGCTTGTCGAGGAGCCAGTGCTTGGGGGCGAAGACGCGCTTCAAATGCTTCTTAGGACCGCGAGCCATGTTGTTGTTTAGAACGGGAAAGACCTTTCGAAAACCCTGGCGATGAGGGAGGAGGAGAAGTTGATCGATTTTGGCGCGATACGCTACGTTGAGGAAATGTAAGAAATGCAAGATTGCGCAAGTTGCATTCGTCCATCGCGCCGAAATCGGTTTTGGCCGGCGATCGGCTTTATGCTGAACATTCAAGCAAGCCTCAACCCGTCAACGTCGCGTGGATGTTGTCGATGCTCTCGCTCACTACTCCTGCAAAGTCGGTTGCCTCCCTCCAGGCCCGACAGCCGTTTGTCGCGAAAATTGAGCGAACCAGCATCGGGTTTCGACATCAAACAGCGTTGGACACGACACCACATCACCTGTACGGTACAGGCTGTACCTCACATGTAACTTCGTCGTATACTCACACCGATCACAGAGTGGCGTTAAATCCGCCCGTCACGATCGAGTTGACTTTCCCTTGACTGCCCGTCCGTTGGCGTTGTGTGCACGGAGCTGTCCCGCTCACCGCCTAGCTTGCTAGGGAGATCTTCCGACCCTTTCCGTCTTCTGCCAGCATCTCGCCGACGTATCTTTCAATACATGGCAGCTAAGATGTTTTTGACTTTTGTCCCATTTATTTGACTCGCGTCTTTCATGTGGAAGCCATCCATTTTCGATGAGAATGAGAATTCCCCATTAGACTCTATTTCAGTTTTTACGTTTTTTTCATCAAAAAATGGACGATAGCATGAGTGCCGGCGAGCTTCGACGCCGCTACGGCCCCGGTGGCTCTGCACCCGACTCTGATCTGACTGCAAGTCAATTGAGGGCAAGGCATAACATCCATAATAATTCCTTCAAGGATGATGGCAGTGGTGAGCATCTTCGTCTTATCCGCATTTAAAAGGCTTCTTTGCTCGGCTCTGAGGGTGTTCTGAAAACGTCTTTACGTGTGAATGTCGATTCCAGAATCGATTTCGACTTTCAGACTAGGCTTACTGAGACACGTAGAGCATTCCGCGTGCTCAATAGATCTCCCCTGAGTTTCAAGAACGCCCCTCAGGATCGTCTTTCACACGTTAAATTCAATCCTGGGAGCGGTCCTGAAATCCAGCCGAGGTCTATTGAACCACCCCACTGATTTCCAGTCGTCTAATACGCGGCTCAGTCAAACGTCATCCCGCGAATTGAGATTTTCTTCCTGTATTTTGCCCGTGTTTATCAGGTATGACCCCAATGATTGTTGTCGCCCTCATCGTCCTGCTCGTTGCCGCAGCAGGAGCGATGCTCAAGTATTCATCGTAAACGCTTTTGTGAGTGTTATATAACAACAAGTGTCACATTTTTTGTTTTTTCTCAAGTGCGTTGAGTTTGTCCAGTTGTGTCGTCTTTTCACCTCAAGCGAGTCTGCGGCTTTTGCTGCGGGCGACGGACCTATCGTCCCCTATCGTCCTATCGACCTATCGGACATGGTCACTTGCCGAGGATTGGTCAACTTGTTCAAGCGCAACCACTGTCTTCGTGAGAATTGTCGAGAGTGTTCGAGGTTATCTCTATGCTCCCACCGAGACTATTCCTTTGATTGGTTCCAAGACAATTGGGGCGCTTCTCGGCCGCGGGAGACCTCAATTCAGCGAACTCAGTGCCGCAGTGTCGAATTCGCGCGCAATCTGCTGTCGGCGAGCTCGGATTTGATAGAACCTTCAGCATTGTGGGTGATCGAGAGAGCGCTTGGGAGGCTCAGGAAGCACGATGGGATTACTCCTAACATGTGAGAGAGTTAATAGTTACTTGTGCTCCAGACACAATTTGTGTAGATTCGTGCCTCCGGACAGGGAGCCGGACAGCTCTCAGTTTTCAAAACCTTCTTCCGCAACCTGTACAATTGCGTTGATCAAAATAGCCCTAGATTGAGAAGTGCCTCACTGGGCTGCCCTTAGCAACTTCTTGGCTAGCTTTGTCGTTCACTGTTAATCGCTGCCCTGTCGTATGCGTTGAACCATTGCTGAGAATCTCGAGTAGGTCATCCGAACGCAAGGGCAACATGATACAGAAATTTCCGGGGTAGTGATGAGTGTAAGAACTTGTTCTCATGTGCATGCGTGCAAAGCAACTGTCTAGTGGGCGGCGTCAACACGGCGTGAGCATCACCAACGAGCCTCGAGACTTCCTTTGGCATTACGGGAGGCGGAAGGGGATGATCAAGGCCTGAGAAGAATCCTGGCAGGAAGCCCTGTCTATTAAACACAATCGAGCTGTGCTCATACTAGCTTCGCACCATCAACCCATTCTCTCAACTACTCCATTTCTTATCTGCTCTATCTTGCTCACTATGAGCCTGACGTACTTATGTTGTGTTCAACTAAAACATCTCCTACGATGAGGTAGTGCGCCGATATGATACGAGAATGCTTTGGAAATGACTGTCAAGGGCTACGGGGTGCGGTAGAGGACAGGGCTAACAGACGATGCTTCCCTGACCGTCAGAAACAGAATCGCCATCCAACGTACTCAACAAAGATACACCTGCGTTCCCAATTGATCGCTAAACGATTGACCTCACCGGGTAGGGTGTAGTGCAGTTGGCGGGGTATATAGATATCCAAGACATCGTTCAAAGCGTCATCGGTCGAGACGTCCTGCATCGGCTCGGGATGGTTGTTGAGGTAACCCGAGTATGGCAGATCGAAAGGCACTCGGCGCTCCAGGGAATGGATGCTTGAGCTCAGCTTCTCCCGTACCTTGCCGATTGCACGATTTTGCTGACGAAGGCAGTGTCATGACCAGCCTTAGAGTGGATACTTTCGGATATTTTCAGAACCATCCTGAAGTGTGGTCTCCAATAAGATATCACCGCATCATAACATCTGATCACCCTGCGTATCAATCGCTACAGAGAGCCTCTAACTGAGCACATCGACGAGAGTCTAACTACGCCGGAACCGGCGTTGGACAGTGAACTCAAGCACAATGAACAACACGCATAATATGCGTCGCATATCTTCGCAAGCTCGACATTCCATGAGAACTGAGCACGTTGGTGGAAGTCTAAGGCGGACCGGCTTGGGACTATAAACTCGCACACACTCGACATTCTCGGGAGCGGAAAAGACGCCATCGTACCTCCTCTGGGAGCGTACTGAAAGGCTGCGTTCTTCAAAACATAGTTAGCGAACTGATGAATTTGCCCTCGAAACTTGGCTATGTACCTAAAGGAGATTAACGCATTCGAAGATCAACGTCGCTGAAACTACCCTGGCTCCTCCTGTTGGACACATCGTGCGGAGTCTACTCACATGTCGTTGCCGCAGTGATCACGCAGGAAGGTTTTCACAGCACTGTTCAAAGGATTGTGCATCAATCTCGCGTCGAGCCAATCGCCTTGCATTCGATCAATTCTGTTTGCTAGCTTGTCCAAACCGTAATGGTTACAAACCTGACATCGTGACGGCTTTGCAGTTTACGAAGAGCCTTCCTCCTTCTTTTCACCGGTTCTGATTTTCACCTGTTTCACATTCTCTGCTGCGTGCATTAGTCGAGAAATTTTCTGCCAATCGCATGCTCCTGACAGCATTATTTCCTCGGTACTTGGCGCCAAGTGTGGTAGGGGTGTCAGATGCGGACTAAAGGAGATGAATACAACGTCAGGGTTATGGCAAGACGGAAAATCTCATCGCTTTCTACAGCCATTTCCCCCCTTTCCCGAAGGCCGAACTATTTTCGTGAGGAATTCGATCTCGCTGATTGCGATAAGCGCGCTTTTGTCCGTCCTCAATTTCCCGGACTGAGCGGTTGAGTCAGGAGCCGTGGGTAGTTACTGTTCGCCGTTGGTGAAGTATTCGAAGGGACCTCCCAGCCCGGTCTTGCCCGCTACGGCTGTTGCTGCCTTCAAGATCTCCCCGGCTGGATAGAGGAACACCATCACATGATAAGGAAGTTACTGGAAAAGGGTAGAAATGATGAACCGACAGGGTCGTTTAGGGAAGGGTGTCTGCCACCAGGGGGACTAGCTCAAATGGTAGAGCGCTCGCTTAGCAAGCGAGAGGCACCGGGATCGATGCCCGGGTTCTCCACTTTTCATTGAACCCGAATCTCGGCGGCGTGAGCGTTAATGGAGACTACCGAAGAACTCATACTCCTCGGACGCAGTTTCACGAGAACGAGGTCCAGCATGAACATCATTCGCGCTACTCGTCGCTAAAAGTTGGGAAAGTGCGACTACATCAGCCACCTGTAGCAACGCAATGCAACACCCATTACCGGGGGATTACACACCTGAGGCGTATCGCCCATACTACGAGTCGTAGTCTACGACCAACGCACTCACGGGCAGTGAACGGTGGCAGCATCATCCCTCAACCCCAAAAGGGTGCAGTACACACGGTGAAACATGATTGAGACGCGAAAACAAAGGAAAAGTGGTGACGGGAGCGAACTAGAATAACGACTAATCCGCAACTACAGTATAAACGGCTATGAGTGTCAGCTAACACCGTCGGGCAGGAATGTAGCCTATGCACAACTCGGACAGAACCACAGCCTCGGTGGTAATCGTACCGGCGAGTCGACAGCGAAGAGACGAGAAGGGGCATGGATCGATGAAAAAGAGGGGGAGGGAATTTTTGCCGCCACTCAGTCACCACCCGCTGGGTGATTGTCGAGTGCGGTAGGTTCGGGTTAGCTTTGTGTTCACACTCCCACGCCAGTGGCGTGATGCCACGATGAGGCGCTAAACCTATGGAAGCCACCGGTAGCCAATTCCACTAACTTTGAGTAAGTTAAGTTGGTAACTTTTCGATAGCGTCATTCTCTGCGAAGACTACCTCCCCCCCACAGGAACCTGACTTGAACAAACACACCACTTGCAAAATCATGTGACTGGGTCTTAGGCAGGATGATTGAAACCCAGTCACATGATTTTGCAAGGAGGCTGACTAAAAGTCAGCTCAGCAGCGCGCTTTTGAATGGCTTCACCAGGATTGCAGACCAGCTCATCAACCAGCATCGACGGTATCTGATCCGAGTTATCTCCCAGCACGAAGATCATCTGTAAGTAGAAGCCAGCTCGGCCAAAAACCGCAATGGAAATGCGTGATAGAAGAGCTTAATAGGGACGGGGCGGACGCTGCGACGCTTCACGCCCTGTTTCAGTGTCACTGAAACGACACGCAACGAACTAGCTCACGCGTTCGACTGAGAATACTCCCAAAATGTCGGTCGTGATAGTGCCGTGCGGTCCTCGAGACTCAAGCACGAGTGTCATTGCTGTGGTCGATGGCGCTGTACCGATTGACGACGGTCTCGTACGAGTCTAGATGGCCGGCCTGGCCGGCTCGGCCTAACAGGCCTGGTAGGCCTAATAGGAGTGATAGTATGCCTCATCGTCGTTGATTGCGATGGTAAGAGACGTTTTCTGCTCGGGCCGAAGACCTCGACCTGTTCAAGTCCGTCCTTTTCCAAGTCCGAGCGGTCGGAGCCTCCGACTCGGAGGGCATCCCTTCCTAGGGTCAAGCCCAATTGTGAGTAAGGAATCAGAATCGAGCACTCGGGAAACACTCCCGAGAGGGCCAGTCCCCGATAAGAGACTTGGAGCAATGCCCTCTTCCCAGAAGAGACTTGAGCAGTGGAACAATCTACTCTTCCGTGGGAGCTGCATAAGTTACGTAAAAAATGACCAACTACTTTGATGGTACGTTTGACGGCTCGGAAAGCTGCGGTCGGGTTCGGATTCCATAAGAGAAGGCAAGCACTGGCCCAGTGCCACTGGGAGCGCTGTTGGAATCGTTTTTCCCGAATCCCTCGCATCCTATTTGACCCCTTCCTCAACTAACTATACTGTGCCGAGTTCTAGTACTCTGAGTTCCTCGGCACAAGCCGAATGTGATCCGTCACGGATCATCCGTGACTCACGAACCGTAAGGATAGCTTTCTTCTAGTATGGCGGGCAACGCGAAATTCTCAGCTTCTTCCGCCGAAAACTCTTCAGTCACGCTCGACTCACTGTGCCTCTCCTTGCGGCTTAGTCAGCCAATAGCCCACCTCTCTCGAGTCGTTGATCCAACCTCTATCGTGAGATTGGGCGGGAGCTTTCATGCTCGAGTAGAGCGTAGCTGCTAGCCATCAGGGTACTCAAAGTCAATGGTTCAGTTGAATCCTGAGATTCTTTCACTAAAAACACACTGATGAAGTCATCAACTAGTGTTGAGCTAAGCTTAGGTAACCTAAGTTAGGTTCCATAATTGCCCACCAGAACAACTACAGTAGCTTCTGACTCAGAAGTCACAGAAAGTAGGGCCTCAGACTTTCCTGGAAGTTACTTCTCTGTGATCGGAGCGGCGCCAGAGATTCACTCCTCCGCTTAACCTCAACGAGGGCAGCGACTGCTTACACAATCGTCGCTCGATACAGTACGGCAATCTTGGTGACGGCGCGAGGTCCTTCGAACACACAAGGCTAGCAGCGCTAGCCAAGCTAAGCCCGAGCACTAGGAGAAGGAGTGCCATCTCTCCTCGTTAGAGGCTCGCTGTGGTTCCTGTGTCCCTTCCCCTAAGCCGAGGTTTCCGGGGTAGGCACTAGGAGCACTCTGGGTTTCAGGAAGAGCCTGATATTGACAGGTTGCCGCCTTAACGTGGTTTTGGTGTCACACCAATGGGGTGTGCCTGCGTGTCTCCTGCGCAGCGCACGCCTACGCTTCAAGGTGGGATGCGGGTTTAGCATAAGCGAAGTACTCCCTCGCGGAGTTCCATCTTGGATAGCTTCGGATAAGGCTCTGCATAATGGCAGCCCCAGCGATTCGCAAAGTGGCCAAGCTATGGATATTATTATCATTCTCACCAACGGCGCTGAGCACATTCAATCTCAGCGGTAGCAGAGGTGTGCTCTTGCTCTCGGGAGCGAGCCAACACACGTATAAGCTTTCCTCAGGCGCATCGTCTGCCGCGGCACAGACCCGCATCCTTACCGGTGAGCGCACTTTGTGTCCCTACAGCACTGGTAGTCAGAAGTTCGGATACATACAAGTTAGCCCACTCACCAAGTAGAACTCTGTCACATCATCGTAGGCTAGATGTCGCTCGCGACCAGGTACTTTTATGCGGCTATTCAAGCGGACAAGGAGCCAGGGACCGCACCGACTTTCGTCTATTTCGAAGGTGGCCCCGGCGGCAGCAGCCTCACTGCAACCCTTCGACAGAACGGACCATGCATAAGAGACTACGACACCCGACGTCTGAGACTGAACCTGTGAGTCACTGCAGGGCATTGCTATCGAGTGAAACGTACCTTGGAAGTTACTCATGGTCGGCCCAAGCCAACGGTGTGTGGATCGACGCACCGGCTCCCACAGGCTTTAGTGTGGGACCAGTCGCTCGAGGCTTAGAGGACTTCATACTGGATATGTGAGTATCAATAACACTAGCTGCCAGCTAGTAGCTGGTATTCTGCGTCCGCCAACTTTGCTTGTTGCAGGGTCGACGTTATCACCAAGTTCACTCAGCAGAATCCAATCTTCAATCGAGACCTGCACCTTGTTGGAACTTCATCCTCAGGTGTGGTCAGGGCCGTTGTAGTCGTGGCAGTGCCTGGCCATTTCAGCCGCCTTCGTGGCGATGCTTGCAGCTCGACTCGCCGAGAAGCCTCAACCCCAGGTTCATATTGTAGGCGTGATGCTAATATCTGGTGTGGTGTCACCGATTGACATGTGAGTCTCGTCGTCATCATCATGAGAGCACCGATTGAAATGTTCCTTTGTACACCGAGCAGTGCAAGGTACATTTAGCCACGTTACTCCGCGGTTGATCTTCGCTCCAAAAGATCAAAAGCAATATGATATGAGTCCTCAGTTACCGAGGAGCTGTGCACATGGCCGATGTCCGAAACTTGCTCCCTAAAGAGGAGTTGAGCTTTCTGGAAGCGTTCTACGCTGAAACTACTGGGGTGTTTCAGGATATCGAAAATGACCGCGGACCTCCAACAATGTGATGCGCAGATTGGACAGTGCAACTCAAATGGACCAGGAAAACCTCCAATTTCAGGTAGGCTGAGTTCCTCATCTACCGACTTACGATCGACTCTCTCCGCCCACCTGTTTCTTTCAGCCTTCTGCAATCAAGCCGTGGGAACCTGCGATACTGCGACCCTCAACCCGATGAAAGAGAAGAGCTTAAGCTAGTGAGTGATCCTCACTGTGAGCGGTCCGGCGATGAGATTCAACGTTGCTCGCAGACGAGAACCCTCGTTCATGGTCCATGAATGCTGTGTACACGTCAACGAATCATGGGCGCACACAACAGACACTGTCTGGCAGAGAGTTCTGAATGATTTGGGCTGTGAGCTTGTTCGAACGGCTGCAGTGATATGCTTCTGCAAGCAGCGGCATAGTTAGTGCCGCACAGCCGCAAAAGTTGTCATCAACTTCCGCTCGCTCACCCGGAGGACTTTCTACGTGCTCATTCTGGATCTCAATGCCTTCTTTCTTGACCCAGAAGTCACTGTGGCCCACAGTGTGTGGGTGACTGTGTAAATCGACTTTTGGCGGAAGAAACGTCACTTGAATCCTTTTTTCTTGATAAGGAGTAAGAGCTGTTCGGCAATCCTCACACCACTCGAAAGCCCCGCAAATTTCTGATCTATCGAGCCTGGTCCCGCTCCAATGTTCAAATTTCGAATGAATAGAATCAGCTGTGGACATTTTTCAACCGGACTGTATCAGTTACGACGTCCGTGTACCAAGTGGACAAGAGGAGACAAAGTATGTCCTTAAAGTCTTGGACAGTAAGCTGTAGCACTGTCGGTTCAAACAGAACTACTATAATAGCAGTCGTACTGAATCGTTTGCTCTTTGTTTCGTTCCACTCTCCACGTTGGGCACCCTCGCGGAAGCGCGGCGGGTTTAACAATAGTTCTCTCCTGTCTTGTTAGATCGATACGTTCCTCAACGACCAGGAAATCCAGCAGGAGCTCGGCGTCTCCAAGAAATGGGAAGCTTCTAACGATGAGGTTATGGCTGTTCGACAAGCTCTACGCTGAGCTTGATTTGCTTCCTTAAAAGGTTTATAATGCCTACAACAAATACACGACCTATAATACGACTTATTTCGTGACCAGCCTCCTTGACAAAGGGATTGAAAGTAGGGAGAAAGATATCTTGGAATCACCAACTGAAATCTTGCTTCATTTCGGCGGGTGGGGAGTCTGCAGTATTGACGACTCAGAATTGATCCGTTAGCTGGTGATGTTGATTAATCAGAGGCATTCCTTAAACAGAGCTTGTCATCATTGTTTGTGACAGTCACAAGCAATGATGGCAAGTCACAATGTGAGTGAGGAGGACTTTTGTTTGATTAGCTTTGCACTAGGTTACCTAGTCTAGGTACTAGTCATGAACGGGGACCAGGACTATATAACTAATTCTGTTGGTGCCGAGACTTGGGTGCTCAACTTGAACGGGGCCGACAAGTACGGCGAGAGGCTGCGAGGCGTCCCCCGTACCCCTGTCGAGGTCGGATCGCTAACTGATCACCTCGGGCGCGATGAATCGTTTCTGTCTCAGTTTGGGGGAGTCGAGCTCGGAATGATGAGAGCTCTCGCGTATTCGAATCAAGCAAGACTCGCTTTTATCGAGGTATGTAGCTCTGTCTGTCTGATCGTGATGCGCTACCATGTGTGGTGCCCTTTCTGGTAGCCACTATCGGCATCATCCTGTTTCGAGGTAACGAATGCCGGTCACATTATTCCGCTATACAAGCCTCTTGAGTTGCAACAAGGATTTTATGCCTACCTCTCCGGCGACCTGTGGAAGAGCGACTGACCTTTATCTGCTTAACTTGGGGAAGTCTGCGATAGAGACACAGAATTGCCTTCAGTGGTAGCAAGTTCTGAAAGTCCATTCATTTCCTTTTCGAACCAGAAAGAGTAAACTCACTGAGTAGATGAGCGTTTGATTCGATAACCTATTTGATAAGTCCTATTATCATCTCCTATTCATTCTCTCTACTTATTCGTTTTCATCAAGATTACTTTGAGTTTGATTCAACCTCTACTCTTGTGTTAACTATATGGCTCAGCACAACTCAAAGAAAGGTTGGGAACCTGACAAGAATTTCAGAGTCTTATGATGATCTTGCTACGGAGGTTTTTTGAATCATTTTGCAGTGATAAAGAGAACATCTGCGGAATTTTTTCCAAAAACTTTCTGTCTACCTCAAAAAATCACGTCGATCGTGCCTAACTGTTGGTGCCCCGGTCCCGTCGGATTACACCAAGCAGTGAGCTCAAGAATGGCTCTTCACTGAAGGCGAGTTCGATAGCCCTCATCGACAAAAGCAGATGAGAAACTTGCGCAGTTCATTGTCCAGCATCAACCAAGATCCTCAACATGTGAGTTGAATGTTTTGGAAGGCACCTTGTAGCTGGATCAATGCCGACTTGGTATTACCGAGACAGCTACCCGCTTGTGCGTTGTGTAACACAACATAGCGTAGCAAACATGTCGGAGCTGTACTTGGTCAGACCCCACCGACTCTTCCGAGCAGAGGCTCCAGTGAATCCAGCTCCGTAATTTCCTGATGGTATCGAGTCAAGAATTGTCCAGGTTCTACCGGTGGTTCACTTGGAGAGCATGAGGTCAGCGAAGTACTGAGTGATGCTCCTTCCGAAGGAGTCCTTCGAACTATTTTCCCTGGGGTTACCCGAGTCGGGCACTGCGTTGTGGATTCCAGAACAGGGAACAGAGTTGCGTGTTAAGCGTAGGTTAATTGTAACACCCACCGTGGCCCGAGTCCACTGGATCGACTGAATACTGTTCAACCCGAGCTGGCGTTGACAGTATATATTATTATCGGATATTACGGGAAGGAAAACAGGAAGTGCTGCTCGCGGGACCCTGGCGTAGGCCACTCAGGAGCACCTTGGTCCAAGGTCCTTGGATTCTGGACTCTGGCACGCTTGTTTGGCTGGCCTCTCTGAGGTTTGGAGTAGCCTGCCTGTTCATCCGCGGACTAGAGTTTTCTTGCTCAGGAAGGGCGTTGTTCTCTGTGATCGGAACGACACCAGAGTTTCACGCTCCAGCGAAACCACAACGGGGGCAGCGACTGCTAATATAATCGTAATATGCACTATAACTCAGTACACTGTACTGAGTACGGCGTGGCGTTGTTCTCTGTGATCGGAACGACACCAGAGTTTCACGCTCCAGCGAAACCACAACGGGGGCAGCGACTGCTAATACAATCGTAATATGCACTATAACTCAGTACACTGTACTGAGTACAGCGTGGCTATTGAAGCGGCTATCGAGGTGAAACCAGTACTGAGCAAGTCTGTAGCTGTTACATAACGTAAAGTCTCCACTACGTTGTCGCTATATTGCAAATTAGACGCAGCAAATGGCGGCAAGTAGCGCCGAGCTAACTTACCCAAGCTGAGCCCGAGTATCAGTAGAAGCAGCGCCACCTCTGGTCGTCCTAAACCCGCTGTGGTCCCGGTGTTCTATTCGTGTAAGCCGGAGGTTTTTGGGGTAGGCAGTGCCTACTAGGCACTAAGAGCACTCTGCGTTACGAGAAGAGTCTGTTACGGACAGGCTGCCATCTTAGCGTGGTTCTACTGTCACACCGATGGAGTGTACGTAACGTACGCTAGTGTAACGTACAGTACGTTACACTAGCGTTGCATTCGTGTTGTGTATAACGCGGGTGTTTCACGCGTTACGAAAACCACAACGCGTTATGAGCATTAATTTAGAGTTTAACGCGTAAAGCGCGAAATTGGTTCATTACGCGGTATGTATAACGTTGCGTTATTAACGCGTGATGATAACGCCAAGCCCAATGTTGAGCACTGAACATGAAATACAACCGGGTTCCGGTTACCGGAAGGTATCGATGTACGAAATAATATCGAAAGTATGTGCTGTTTCTGAGACACAAGAGTACGCTTAGCTGTGGTCGAGTGAATGACGGACTCGGCAGTAGAAGAATAGGTGCGAACCGCCGCGCCGCATTGTGTTAAACGCGTTTTCGTACCGCGATAACGCGTAGTACGCGTTATACCGCGCCGTGGCGTTGCCGTTAAACGCGTTATGACACTAAACGCGCGCGTTATACCGCGAGGTGGTTACATAAGACAACAGTGTTGTCATAACACATCGTGTTTTACGCGTGAAACACTTCGCGTAAAGCTGTTTTATGAGCTTTACGGGTGCATCTCTACTTTGTACCTGCGTGTCTCCTGGCAGGAGACTCGTGTGCAGCACACACCTACGCAACAAGGTGAGCCACGGGTTTACTAAACCCGGTTTAGTATAAGCGAAGTGTTCTTGCAAAGTTCTTTCAGGAGATTTTCGGGTTCTTCTCCATAGTGACAGTTCCAGCGATTCGCAAAGCGGTCAAGCTATGGATCGCCTCAGCAGGCTGCTGGGCTGCGTCCTGGACCGCCGCAGGACGGTCACCGCCATCGCCCTGTACGGCGAACTCGGCTGGCTGGGGGAAGCCCGGACCACGGTGGTCCGACCACCTTGATCGAGGCGTTTGTCTCCCGCGTTGCTGGCATTGTCGTGGACGGAGGCGTTGCCGACATCGGACATTTCGGACATTTCTTCGCACGGAAAGAAATCAAATGTCAACTGGCAAGCCGTCGGACTGTCCCCCGTAAACCAGCTGCTTCCCTTGCCAAGGGTCGCCTCGCGTCTGGGCCGGAGGCTCTGGCAGCCATTGCTGCCCCGCAATTGGGTCCGAAGACCGCTGCGTTCACCCTGTAACAGCCACAGGGGTGAGCAGGGCCCTCCCCTAGAGACCGCTTTCGGTGTGGTCGACCCCATCGCTATGCCTTATTCGGGTAGACGAAGGGGTGATGCACACCGTCAGCGGCCTGCCGGGCGAGCCGCAAGCGCCAACGGAGGAGGGCAGAGACTCGACTAGAGCGTGCTCCCCGATAGCTGACGTTCAAATAGCATGAGATAACTTTGGTCCTGGAGACAATACGTGGACCGTGGAGGATAGCAGCAGCAATCCACCGCGGCAGTTTCGTTGCCAGGCGAGCGATGCCAGGAGAATCTTTATACCGCGTTGTGTTGTTACGCGCGCTGCGTTTCGGGTATTTAACTCTGGATAACAAGTGATCCTCTATTATTCGCCCAAGAGTTCCGCTTCCGTCTATGCCGCAAGCGAGACCGATCTGGTCTTTGACCGTTGAGCATCAGATGAGCGTTCCCATCCCTGATCCCATAATGACCAGTGGTCATTGACCACAATTAATATCATGGACCGTTGCATTGTAGGCTACAATTTGTAGCCTGGCCTATATTATATAGGCTATATACATAGCCTTTCAAAAGGCGAGTGACCCGAGAATAGCTGCAAGAATGCCCCGTTGTTTCTAGACCGCACCACTTTTTGTACCACATCGGGCCGATGCAAAACCACCCTCCGGAGCCGAAACGGGAGCCAGCCAGGAACGGAATATTCAACTCACATTCTCGCTGTCACTGTACGGCCGTTCCCATACGAGCATGTACCTCTTATTCAGCTGCTCAACCACGCTGCGATGCTCCACTGCCCTTGACAGTGTCAAGTTGACACAGTCTATTTCTCGCGCACACGTATACTTCCTTTCGAGAATTCCCACAATTTATGAACCACTGGAGAAGAGTGATGCATCAGGCGTTCAGATAGGCGCTCACCGTGCAGAGAAGCCCGTACAGGAAGAAGGAGCAGGACAGACCCGTAACAGAAGGCACGTGCTGACTCAGCACTGCTGAGGGTAGACACGGCGCTGCCGTCTCCGCTGTCCCTGTCGTGTACCATTCTTTGAAGGGGATGAAGGCCAATATCTTACTCCCCGGGACCGCCGGCGACAGTCAGGAAAAGGCAAGAGAAAAAAAACCGTGAAAAAACAGAAAAACAGGAGGATCCACCGAACAGTCTCACTACTGCACTGGAACTCAGTACAGTGTCGCTATTTGAGACAGGGGTCAAGGAAAGATGGAGCCGCACTCGACGAGAGTCGAACGATAATGAGATGCTTTACCGTAATCTAGAGTGCATGCTCTGAGTATGAGACTCATGCTCGCGAGCGCGAGGCTTGCACTGCAAGGCGCATAATTAGGTCAGACGATTATCGGAGACTGATGAGGCGCAGTAACAGTAAAGGTAGTTGCAGGCTGGTCGAGGGACAACGGTGCCTGTAAACCGTTAACTAGGTTTCTCCCTCTCGACTAGCACCGCTGCAACTTGCAGCGCTGATAGTCTATCAGCTGAATAGTACTGAGTCGGGTGGCGTCTGCTGAAAAGCGTATACCCGTCGATATGTTGTCACTATAGTGCAGAATCTGCGCTGCAGAAATGCGACACTACTGGAGCTGCGACCCCAAGGTTTGGCAGGAGACAACTATAAATTATAGTTGTCTATATAGAGAATTATAGTCTATAATTCTCAAAAGAAGTCCTAGAAAATCCTCATAAGACAATACCTCCTCGCAGAGAATATCGGAAGTCTGTTTTTTCAGATCGAGCCTTGTCGCCCGGACATATAAGCTGCGTTCAAGCCGTCACCACGCGCATTAACTATCTTTTTGGACAGGAAGAAAGAAGAAAGATGTGATAACGCTATGAGTGATAACGCTCCGTGATAAACTGATAACTTATCGTTATAACTTATCACCGTAAGTTATCACGGAAACGAATGCAAAAGAACTCGAACTCGGGAAGTCGATTTACACATAGCCAAACTCCGATGACGCTGTACCAGGTAAGACCCTTGCCAAACGGGGTGAAATGGACGAGAGACACTCCTACCACAGAAATACGTACCTGGCTAGCAGTGCTGGGCAAGCGGAGCCCGAGCCCTAGCTGAGGCAGTAGACCGGCTGTGGTTCCGTTGTTTCCTCCTTCTAAGCTGAGGTCTTCGGGCTAGTCACTAGCAGCACTCTGAGTCTGCAGGAGCGACGCGGCGCTCCTTCATGTCTCCTGCGCAGCGCAAGCGTACGCTAGAAGGTGGGTCAGGAGTAAAACAGACGCGTACTTCTCCCGCAAGGCGAAAGCCTATCAGGATATATGAGGGCCCCACGGATTCTTAAGGCGCTATGGATATCATCACTATTCTCACCGACGGCGCTGAGCATTGCTGACCTCAGCGACAACAGAGGTGTGGTATTGCTCTTGAGAGAGGTCAACATGCGTATATCCAGCGTTCAGGCGCACCGTCTGATGCCACACAGGCTCGCATGCTAACCGGCGAGCGCACCTTGTGTCCCTACAGCCCTGGTAGTCAGAAGTTCGGATACATACAAGTTAGCCCACTCAACAAGTAGATCCCACTCAAATCATGGCTGTTTAGATGCTGTTAGTGAGCAGGTACTTCTATGCTGCTATCGAAGCGGACAAGGAGCCAGGGACCGCATCGACTTTCATGTATTTCGAAGGTGGCCCTGGCGGCAGCAGCCTTACCGCAGCACTTCGGGAGAACGGACCATGCATAAGAGATTTCGACACCCGGCGTCTGAGACTGAATCTGTGAGTTCCTGTACAGTATTGCTAGAGAGCTGATGGGAGTGTGTCAAAAGTTACTCATGGACGGGCCAAGCCAACGGTGTGTGGTTCGACGCGCCGGCACCGACAGGCTTCAGTGTGGGGCCAGTCACTCGGAATCTGGAGGACTACACACTCGATATGTGAGCTATGAGTACGCGAGCTAGTATACTTTATCGGCTCCGCGTGTTGCAGGGTCGATGTCGTCACCAAGTTCACTCAGCAGAATCCAACCTTCAATCGAGACCTGCACCTCGTTGGGACTTCATCCTCAGGTTTGATCAAAGCCGTTGTAGTCGTAACATTGCTCGGCCATTTTCAGCCGCCTTCGTGGCGATGCTTGCAGCCCGACTCGCCGCGAAGCCTCAACCCCAGGTTCATATCGTAGGTGTGATGCTGATGTCTGGTGTGGTGGCACCGATTGACATGTGAGTATTCTATATCGCAGTTATCATCATGAGTGCATCGATTAAAATGTTTCTTTATGCATCGAAGTTCGATGATGATCATCGGATGATCGAACACTCCATGGCACGTTCAGCCACGCCCGATGTCTTCTGTCAAGGTCAATCTTCGTTCCAAAAAACAAAGAGCAGGATTAATAAGCATCAATCGATTATTCAGTTACCGTGGAGCTGTACACATGGCCGATGTCCGAAACTTGCTCCCTAAAGAGGAGTTGAGCTTCACAGGATCGTTCTTCGGTTAAACTACCAGCGTGTTTCAGGATTTCGAAAATGACTGCAGACCTTAAACAATGTGAAACGCAGATTGGACAGTGCAACTCGAATGGTCCAGGAAAATCTCCAATTTCGGGTAGGCCGACCTCACGAATAACCGCCCAGTCTGCCGGCATATGATCGACTTTTTTACTTCAGCACTCTGCAAACAAGCCGCGGGAACTTGCGATACTGCGACGCTCGACCCGTTGATGAAGAAGAGCATAAGCTAGTGAGCGATCTCGCGATTAGATGCGTCGATAATCTCTAAAGCCATTTTTGTCAATGAGAATTGAGAGCTGTTGTGCGAAACTCACACCGCTCGGAAGCTCTACAAATTCCCGATCTGATGCTTCGGGTCCAGCTCGAGTATTGAAGGTGTGGATATTTTCTGGCCGGACTGTATCAGTTACGACGTCCGTGTGCCAAGTGGCCAAGAGGATACAAAGTATGTCCTCAAGTCTTGGACAGTAAGCTGTGGCACTGTCGGTCCGAATAGAACTCCTATCAGAGCATTCGTACTAAATATTTGCTTCTTGTCTCGTTCCGCTCCTAGCGTTGAGCACTCTCTTGCCGGCGCGACGAATTCGACTACAGTGCTCCTCTGTCTTGTTAGATTGACACGTTCCTCAACGACCAGGAAACCCAGAAGGAGCTGGGCGTCTCGAAAAAGTGGGAAGCTTCTAATAACGAGGTTATTGCTGTGGGAGAGATCCCAAGTTGAACGTTGTCTCCTTTTTTGTAAGGTCTTTGACGCCTACAACAAATACGCGGCCTACGATACGACTTATTTCGTGGCCAGCCTTCTTGACAAGGGATTCAAGGTAAAAAAAGGGGAATCATTCACTGAGCAATGGTTCCATTTTAATTGGGCTGGCAGGATTGACGACTCAGTATTAAAACGCTCTTCAGAAAAGCCATAATAACCAAAAAAGCCTTCTCTGGTTATTATGGCGCATAACTTCGATACAGCGTGCTAGACTATTGTCTGGTGTTAGAATAGGTACTAGTCATGAACGGGGACCAGGATTACGTATGTAATTTTGGTGGTACAGAGACTTGGGTGCTCAACTTGAAGGGAGCCGACAAGTACGGCGAGAAGTTGCGCAGCGTCCCCGCTGTTCCCGTCAAGGTAAGATCACTACCCGGCCCCAACGATTGTGATTAGCAATTCCTGTCTCAGTATGGAGGAGTCGAACTCGGAATGATGAGAGCTCTCGTGTATTCAAATCAAGCACGACTCGCCTTAATCGAGGTATGTTGGTTTGCCTGTCTAGTTGCGATACACTACGCGAGCAACACGGGGTAGCCAATGCCTACTAACCATTGTCGGTAGTACCGACTCGGTACCATCCTGTCCGTTTGTGTTCAGGTAACAAATGCCGGTCACATTATTCCGCTGTACAAGCCTCGCGAGTTGCAACAAGGATTTTATGCCTACCTCTCCGGCGACCTCTGGAAGAGCGACTGACCTTTATCTGCCTAACTTTAGGAAGCCTGCGATGGAGACTCAGAAATGCCTTCAGTAGTAGCAAGTTTGGTTTATTTTCTATTCGATCCAGAAAGAGTAAACTCACAAGAGTCAACGAGAGTGTTCGAACTATTTGATAGGTCCTATTATTATATTCTATTCATTACTTATTGGTTTTCATCAAGATTACTTTGAGTTTGATTCAACCTCTACTCTTGTGTTAACTATATGGCACAGCACAACTCAAAGAGAGGTTGGGAACCTTACAAGAATAGTGATAATCTCGCTACGAGAAATCCCATAGACGCTGGGGATGGGCGAGGTATTGACCAAACCTCAAACCCGAGGCCCGAAAACCGGGGCCTGAGTTTGGCAATACAGACCAGAGGTTGAGCGTGACTGTAGTGGGATAGCTACTCGCGTGTTGACCACACAGTCATCTCATCTCTAGTCCCCCAACATCAAGGGATTATTTTGAGAAAGAAAAAAATCAGTGCCGAAGGGCACCATTAGCTCCTGTTGCGAAGCCGTGCCTGAAGCTTCCGAAGGATTCCTACCTCCGCACCATTCATGCCCGAATCCGACTTAGCGCATGCCCGGTATCCAACCAGGTTCACCGACAAGCCAGGGTTCTATCCCCAGCAAATCGATTTCTCCTCCAAGAAACCGTGCCGTATTTCTCTCCAATGAAGTTTTTAGATCATTTTGCAGTGATAAAGTGAGGATCTGCGGAATTTCGACGGAAGTCCTTGATGCTGGGAAGTCAATGCCGACTCGGTATTACCGAGACAGCTACTCGCTTGTGCGTTGTGTTCGCGCAAACATGTCGGAGCTGTACTTGGTCAGACCCTACCGACTCTTCCGAGCCGAGGCTCCAGTGAAATTGCCCAGGTTCTACCGGTGGTTCACTTAGAGAGCATGAGGTCCGCGAAGCACAGAGTGATGACCCTTCGAACTATTATCCTTCGGGTTACCCGAGTCGGGTACTGCGTTGTCAATTTCAGATCAGGGAACAGACTAACTTGTTCAGCGTAGGTTAATGGTAACACTGACCGTGGCCCAGTCCACTGGATCGACTGAATACTGTTCAATCCAAGCTGGCGTTGACAGTATATATTACTATCGGATATTACGGGAAGGAAAACAGAAAGTGCTGCTCGCGGGACCCTGGCGTAGGCCTTTCAGGAGCACCTTGGATTCTGGACTCTGGTACGCCTGTTTGGCTGGCCTCTCTGAGGTTTGGAGTAGCCTGCCTGTCAATCCGCGGACTAGAGTTTTCCTGTTCAGGAAGGGCGTTGTTCTCTGTGATCGGAACGACACCAGAGTTTCACGCTCCAGCGAAATCACAACGGGGGTAGCGACTGCTAATACATTCGTTGCTCGACACCAAGGCAAGCTTAGTGACAGCGCGAGTACCTTCGACAATATGCGCTATAACTCAGTACACTGCACTGAGCACAGCGTGGCTATTGAAGCGGCTGTTTAGGTGAAACATGTTTCGAGGAGATTTAAGTGATGATGTAATCTAGAGCTCACTAAGCCGGGCTTAGTGAGCTGAGTTTAGTGTGGCGCGTATAGTATACGTCGTATACTCATGCACGCGTGCAATTGCAATGCAATTGAGTGCAAAGTGCCAGGTGGCTCTCAGACCTATGGTGCGCAGTACAGCGATGATAACCTAACAGCTGAGTAGTACTGAGCAAGTCTGTAGCTGTTACATAACGTAAAGTCGCCACTACGTTGTCGCTATAGTGCAAATTATACGCAGCAAATGGCGGCAAGTAGCGCCGAGCTAACCTAGCTCAGCTAAGGCCGAGCATCAGCAGAAGCAGCGCCGCCTCTGGTCGTTCTAAACCCGCTGTGGTACCGGTGTTCTAGTCGTGTAAGCTGAAGGTCTTCGGGGTAGGCATGAGGAGCGTTTTGCGTTTCGAGAAGAGCCTGCTATTGACAGGCTGCAACCTTAGCGTGGTTCTCGTGTCACACCGATGGAGTGTACTTGCGTGTCACCTGCGCAGCGCACGCTACAAGGGCCACGGGTTGAACATAGGCGAAGTTCTCCCATGCGAAACTTCATCAGGATATATTCGGGATCTTCTCCATAATGACAGTTCCAGCGATTCGCGAAGCGATCAAGCTATGGATATTACTATTATTCTCACCGACGGCGCTGAGCATTTCGGATCTCAGCGACAGCAGAGGTGTGGTTTTGCCCATGGGAGTGGGTCAACACACCTTGAGGAATTGCTCCGGTGCACTGTCAGATTCCATACAGGCCCGCATGCTAACCGGCAAGCGCACGTTGTGTCCCGATGGCTCTGGTAGTCAGAAGTTCGGATACATACAAGTTAGCCCAATCACCAAGTAGAACTCTGTCACATCATCGCTGGCCGGATGCTGCTCGTGAGCAGGTACTTTTATGCTGCTATTGAAGCCGACAAGGATCCAGCGTCGGCGCCGACATTTGTGTACTTCGAGGGTGGACCCGGCGGCAGCAGCGTTGCCGCGGCACTACAACTGAATGGACCATGCATAAGAGATTTCGTCACTCGACGTCTGAGACTCAATCTGTGAGTCCCTGTGTGGCATTGAGTCCCTGTCCCGAGTGAAACGTATCTCGAAAGTTACTCATGGACGGCCCAAGCCAATGGTGTGTGGATAGATGCGCCGGCTCCTACAGGCTTCAGTGTAGGACCAGTCACTCGAGGCTTGGAGGACTTCATACTGGATATGTGAGCTACAATGACGCCAGCTGATATACTTCGCTTATGGACTCTTCATCCTGCAGGGGTCGATGTTATCACCAAGTTCACTCAGCAGAATCCAACCTTCAATAGAAACGTGCACCTCGTCGGTACTTCATCCTCAGGTGAGATGAGAGCCGTTGTAGTCACGGGAATGCCCGGCCATTTCAGCTGCCTTCGTGGCGATGCTTGCAGCTCGACTCGCCGCGAAGCCTCAACCCCAGGTTCACATCGTAGGTGTGATGCTGATATCTGGTGTGGTGTCACCGATTGGCATGTGAGTATTCTGTATCGCCGTCATCTTCATGCGAGCATCGACTGAAATGTTCCCTCGCACATCGAGCAGTCCATGGTACATTAAGTCACGTGTTTCTGCTCAATGGGCGCCGCCCTAATTGGAAGCCAGTGAACAATAGTGTGCTTAGCCTTCTTCCGCCGTCAACCCTCGTTCCAAAAAATGAGTTATGCCATATGATGTCGGTGCTCAGTTACCGTGGAGCTGTGCGCATGGCCGATGCCCGACACTTGCTTCCTAAAGAGGAGTTGAGCTTCTCATGATTGTTTTATGGCGAAGTTACTGGCGCGTTTCAGGGTATCCAAAATGACCGCGGACCTTCAACAATGTGATACGCAGATTGGACAGTGCAACTCAAATGGACCAGGAAAACCTCCAATTTCGGGTAGTTGGAGTTCCTCACCTCCCGACTTACGGCTCTTTCCGCCGACATTTTCCTTTCAGCCTTCTGCAACCGAGCTGTGAAGACCTGCGATGATGCGACACTCAACCCGTTGGAAAAGAAGAAAAGAAGCTAGTGAGCGGCCTGGCGATTGGACTTAACTCTGCTCGGAGACGAGCTACCTCGTACATGGTCCATGAATGTCTGCGTAAATGTCCACGACTCATGACAGGCTGCCATTGGCAGCATACGCCACACAGTTCTAAAGAATTTACTCTGTGAATTCACAGAAGAGGCTCACACGGCCAACAGCGGCAGGGATAAATCAGCGACCGCAGAAGCTGTCATCAACTGCTCTTCGCTCACCAGGAAGACTTTCCACGTGCTCCTCCGGAATCTCAGTGCCGTTCTTCGGTCGCTGTGTGAATTTGACTCTTAGTGGTCGATGACTAAAAATCCATTGTTCCGTAAGGGGAGTGGGAGCTATTCCGCGATACTCACACCGCTCGAAAGTTCTGCCAAATTCTGATCTTTCGGGTCCGGTCTTGCTCCAAAATTCAATTTTTTTGAATGGATAGCATTAGCTGCGGTACTTTTTGTGACCGGCCCGCCTCAGTTACGACGTCCGTGTACTAGATGGCCAAGAGAAGGCTAAGTACTTCCTCAAGTTTTGGCCAGTAAGCTGTGGCTGCCACAGTGTGGCATTGTCGGTTCAAAATTTGAACTTCAAATGAAACTCCTATTATTGCAGTACTGACTGTTTGCTTCTTTTTCCGTTCCGCTCTTCACGTTGAGCACCCTCGCGCCAGCCCGACGAATTAAACTATTGTGCTCTCCTGTACTGTTAGGTTGATACTTTCCTCAACGACCAGGAAATCCAGCAGGAGCTCGGCGTCTCGAAGAAATGGGAACGTTCTAATGCTGAGGTTGTGGCTGTTCAACAAGGTCCACGCCGAGCTTGCCTTCCTCATAAGGTCTTTCACGCCTACAACAAATATACGGCCTATAATACGACTTATTTTGTGACCAGCCTCCTTGACAAAGGGTTTAAAGTAGGGAGAAGGGTGTCTTGAAATCATCCGCTGAGCTCTGGCTTCATTCCAGCGGGTGGGGGGTCTGCAGTGTTGACGACTCAGCATTGCTCCATTATCTGGTAGTCTAGATTCGTGAAAGGCATACCTCCCACGCAGCTCATCATTGTGACCGAAGAATGTTATTGTATGGTATAGTCCTGCACTAGGTACTAGTCATGAACGGGGACCAGGACTATATAACAAATTCTGTTGGTGCCGAAACTTGGGTGCTCAACTTGAAGGGAGCCGACAAGTACGGCGAGAAGTTGCGAGGCGTCCCCCCTACCCCAGTCAAGGTCGGATCACTCACTGATCACCATGATTGTGATGAGTCGTTCCTGTCTCAGTTTGGAGGAGTCGAGCTCGGAAAGATGAGAGCTCTCGAGTATCCGAATCAAGCGAGACTCGCCTTCATCGAGGTATGTGGCTCTGAGAGCTAAGCTCTGTCTGACAGACAGTGTCTGTCCACATCATTTCAAGACCTACTTGGTAAAAGTTTTACTAAGTAGGTCTTAGAATGGGGTTTTACTGTGAAGGCCCAGACTCTGCGGTTTTACTAATTGGGTCTGGGCTTCATTGAATTGCTTGGAGGTTTTACTAATTTGCTCTGGGCTTCATTAAACTGCTCTGGGGTTTCACTGATTTGCTCTGGGCCCGAGACTTTGGGGTTATACTAAGTAGGTCTGGAAATGGTGTAGTTGCGACACACTTAGTGTATTACACTACCTGAACTACAATAGCGTTCGCGGTGTAACCGTTGTCGGCACCATCCTGTCGACTTGTGTTTAGGTAACAAATGCCGGTCACATTATTCCGCTATACAAGCCTCGTGAGGTGCAACAGGGATTTTATGCCTACCTCTCCGGAAACCTGTGGAAGAGCGACTGAGCTTCTCCTCATCTCAGGGAAGTCTGCGACAGAGACTTAGAATTGCTTTCAGTAGTAGCAAGTTCTAAAAATCCAGTTTATTTCCTATTCGAGCCAGAAAGAGTAAACTCACAAGAGTTAATGAGCGTATCCGGCCTATTTGATAGGTCCTATTGCTATCTTCTATTTATTACTTATTCGTTTTCATCGAGAGTACTTTGAGTTTGATTCAACCTCTACTCTTGTGTTAACTATATGGCTCAGCACAACTCAAAGAAGGGTTGGGAACATGACAAGAATTTTGAAGTCTTCTGATAATCTCGCGACGGAGGTTTTCATGATCATTGTGTAGTGATCAAGAGAGGTTTTTCAGATTCTCTTTCCAAGAACTTTCTCTCTACCTCAAAAATCGTCGCTCTGGCCAAACCGTTGATGCATCGAGTTCCGTAACGGGACTCCCGTTTGAGTCACATATGAAAGTTAACTCCAGGAACGGCTCTTCACTATAGCCTTGAGTCTCAAGGCGGATTCGAAAGAATCCTCATCGACAAGACCAGATGAGAAAATCAACGTCTAACATCTATCAAATCCTCATGCTAGTTGCATGTTACACAATGCACTCGTGTCAATCATTCGCGATAAGAGTTGTATCTTGCTTCCCGAGTTACCACAGCCTCTCCTAGACTGCGCATGTCGGTAATGACATCCCTTTGTCGTCTTCAAACATGAATCGGGCCTCGATAACACGTTACAGCTTGTGACGTGTTATCGAGACACCAGATCCTAATACTCACGCTGTAACTTCCAGGGTAGGTATGCGGATCCTGATCCACGGATCTGCGCGATGATCCAGGAGCACTATTGATCCGGCTCCGTGAACCAAGATCCACACCAAAAGGTCGAAAAGTCTGGTCCATATCCCGCAATAACGATTCTGATCCGTTATTCCTGATCCTGAACCTTGATGCAAGAGCCGGAATCTTGATCCACGATCCTGATGCGCGATTCGTGATTCAGATGACGCCTGAACCAGATTCTTGATTCCGATCTTTGATCTGTGAGACAAATTCGTGATCCGTGATCCGTGTCACTCGCATGAGAAATTCTCGGCGTCGTTAAGATATTTCGGTGATCCATGATCCAGTGGCTCAGTGGATCAAGGTAGGGAGATCAAAGGGGTCCACAATCGCGGCGCCTCTTCGGAAAAAATCTGTGACACTATACAGCCAACCGGCAGCTGATACATCTGCCCAATAGTCTGTGTTGATATGCACAATATTTAATGTATCGGGTACACTTTTTCACATTCTCGGCATTCACTCTCATGTGGGATTTGTTGCACGATCCAAAGACCCATGAGTCTTTCGCGAACGTGAAATGAGCGGTAGAGTACTTTCTCCGCCCGCCTTCATCTCTGGCGCCGTGACAAGTAGCCCTAGGCAGCTAGATCATCCCAAGGTACGACGCCATGACCCGACAATCGTCTCACGCACAGAATCACTCTTCTGTGGTATCTGTCTCTTTCAGCTCGGGTCATACTCGGGCTAATGATATTCGCCTCAGAAGGTTGGACGTTTTCCCATCCTTAGGGCTCCGCAGTTCGCTGGTGCGGTCGAAAATTATATTTCTCCTCAGCATGACTCGATTCTCAGCACCGACCATCATTGGGACTACACTGGTGGCAACGACTCATTGCCAACGAGGAAATCAAAGCGGCAACTCATTGCAGAATCATCGGACCTGGGCCGGTATGCGGA
This sequence comes from Perkinsus olseni, assembly GCA_013115135.1. Taxonomy (NCBI): domain Eukaryota; phylum Perkinsozoa; order Perkinsida; family Perkinsidae; genus Perkinsus; species Perkinsus olseni. The sequence continues at coordinate 14,262 of JABANP010000124.1, read as the reverse complement.
AGCTGGCTCTCGCAGAACCCATACCACAGAATCGTTTCACCCGCCATTAACAAGGACCGAGCTAAGATACCAGGTCCCCGAGGTAAAAATCATCCCACAGTGGGATTCCCACTAGCCTCGCCGCACGGGGGTCACGCCTGTTGTCTGCATCATTGTCTCCTGATGCTCTCTCTATACATGTTCTTCTTGTAGCGGTACATAATGTGATTGGCAAATTGCAGCACTAGGCTCACAGTTTATCACCGTCTTTCTTTCTGGCCCACCCGGCGAGGGCAGTGAATATCGTCCATTCGTCGTAATTGCCAATTACGACCAATTACTAATTAGGGGCGCACAGAAGGCGTACGGTACGCCGCGTACCACTTTATGCGTGCGAGTTGGCCCGAACACGTAACGCGATCGATTATGCTCAAGCGTATACTGTACGCCGTACAGTAGGCCAAAACTCTTGAAATTATTCTTTCTTTGCCCCACAGCGACTACAAGTGTCGACTTGCACATCACCAGTTTCATGTCTCCCAATGTTGAGTATTCCTGGTGGTGACTCGATTTTGGACCCACAAGGCAGGCTTCGAGTTCACCGTAAGCGCACTTTCATCAGGATATCTTCGGGTGAGGCTCTGCACAATGACAACTGCTCCGATTCGCGAAGCGATCACCCTATGGATATTATTATCATTGCCACCGACGGCGCTGAGCATTGCCAACCTCAGTGACAGCAGAGGTGTGTTCGCCAGCAGGTCACATGTAAGCATTGCTCAGGTGCACTGTCTGATGCCCGACAGGCTCGCATGCTAGCCGGTGAGCGCACCTTATGCCCGTACAGCACTGGTAGTCAGAAGTTCGGATACATACAAGTTAGCCCACTCACCAAGTAGATCCCACTCAAATCATCGCTGTTTTAGATGCTGTTGGTGAGCAGGTACTTTTTATGCTGCTATTCAAGCGGACAAGGATCCAGGGACCGCACCGACTTTCATGTATTTCGAGGGTGGCCCCGGCGGCAGCAGCCTAACTGCAGCACTTCGGATGAACGGACCATGTATAAGAGACTACGACACCGGAAATCTGAGATTGAATCAGTAAGTCCCTGTATCGAGCATATATAAGAGTGTCTGAAAAGGTACTCCTGGACGGGACAAGCCAACGGTGTGTGGATCGACGCGCCGGCTCCCACAGGCTTCAGCGTAGGGCCAGCCACTCAAGGCTTCGAGGGACTTCATACTGGATATGTGGGTTCCCATTACGCCAGCTGATCCTACTGCGTTTACGGATTTCGTGTGTTGCAGGGTCGATGTTGTCACCAAGTTCATTCAGGCTGAATGCCACCCTCGAGGCTGAATGATTCAGCAGAATCCAACCTTCAATCGAAATGTGCACCTCGTTGGAACTTCATCCTCAGGTGAGGTCAAAGCCGTTGTTGTCGTGGTATTGCTCGGTCATTTCAGCCGCCTTCGTGGCGAATCGCCACTGGCGATGCTTGCAGCCCGACTCGCCGCGAAGCCTCAACCCCAGGTTCACATCGTAGGTGTGATGCTGGTATCTGGCGTGGTGTCACCGATTGACATGTGAGTATTCTGTATCCTCGTCATCATCCTATGAGCATCGATTGCGAGTGTCCTTCATACGTCGAGCAGTGCATGGCACTTTAAACCCAGCGCCGGCAGCTCGCACGCTGACAAACGACACTATTTTCAGTCTTCTTTTCTCGTCGTTTATCTTCGGCACCTTTATTCGAAGAAGAAAATTTGGAGCAGCATACGAGCATCAATCGATTGTTCAGTTACCGTGGAGCTGTGCACATGGCCGATGTCCGAAACTTGCTCCCTAAAGAGGAGTTGAGCTTTCTGGAAGCGTTCTATGCTGAAACTACTGGCTTGTTTCAGGATATCGAAAATGACTGCGGACCTTCAACAATGTGATACGCAGATTGGACAGTGCAACTCAAATGGACCAGGAAAACCTCCAATTTCGGGTAGGCCGACCTCATGAAACTTCCCTGTTTGCCGACGTTACGTCGGCGACGTAAGAACGACTTTTTCCTTTCAGCCTTCTGCAAACGCGCCGTGGATACTTGCGACCGTGCGACGCTCCTGCCGTTGGTGGACAAGGGCATAAGCCAGTGAGGGGGATGGCGACTAGATTCAACAATGTTCGCAGACAGGCTACCTCGTTCATGGCCCATGTATGTCTGCCACACAGGTTCTGAGACACCATAGTATGGTGACCATACAGTCAACATATGGCGGAAGGAAAATCTCCAAGACCATTTTTCTTGATACTTTGTGAAAGCCCTCCTGCGGAATTTACATCACTCGAAAGCTCTTCAGTTCGGTCTCGCTCAAATATTCAAACTTCAGATGGAGCGGATTAGCTGTGGACATTTTTTTAACCGGACTGTATCAGTTACGACGTCCGTGTACCAAGTGGCCAAGAGAAGACAAAGTATGTCCTGAAGTCTCGGCCTGTAAGCTGTGGCACTGTCGGTTCAAATAGAACTCCTACGATTATGGCAGCCATTGTGGATGCTAGCTTGTTGTTTCGTTCATCTCCTCGTGATTAGCACCCCCTGCACTCCAGCGAGGCGAATTCGACAACAGTTTTTCTCCTTTTTGTTAGGTCGATAAGTTCCTGAACGACCAGAAAATCCAGAAAAGAGCTGGGAGTCTCGAAGAAGTGGCAACCTACTAATTCTGAGGTTATAGCTGTGCCAAAAAGAGTCCACGTTGATCTTGGTTTTGCTATTTTTGTAGGTCTATAACGCCTACAACAAATACACGGCCTACGATACAACTTATTTCGTGACCAGCCTCCTTGACAAGGGATTGAAGGTAGACAAAGGGAAATCATCCACTGAGCAGTGTCTCCATTTTTTTGTAGAGTTTGCAGAGATGACGACTAAGTACTCATTGGTTAGCTTGCCGTATTTGGGACATCAACTTAAATACAGGGTGCGAGTCTGTCGTACGGTGTCGCAACAGGTTCTAGTCATGAACGGGGACCAGGACTATATAAGTAATATTGGTGGTACAGAGACTTGGGTGCTCAACTTGAAGGGAGCCGACAAGTACGGCGAGAAGTTGCGGGGCGTTTTGAAAACGGAGTTCTCGAATAATACTTCGAGTTTGATTCAAGCTGCACTCTTGTATTAACCGTAGGACTCACCCCCAACGTTACGATCGATTCCAGACCGAGATCAACTGCCTTCTCCCCGGCTGTTCGATTCGCGACACGAGCTTTCTTCCCAATGTTAAGCGAGTTCGCGGACGGTAGGCCGGGATTTTATCATTAATCGTTAGGTAGTCTTCATACTGGATCCTTCTTGTCATAGTCGTCAGAAATAGACGTAGGAAGAGCCATCAGCAGATGGAGGGGGTCGTTACTAACGACTAACGACTCGGTAGATACACATGAGGAGTAGACAGTCGCGTCGTAGACAGAAATCGTGTCGCGCAGGGTCGCACGAAAACGACGCACTGAGAGATATCGTTAGAGGCCTAAACGCTCGAGCAGATTACGAGTATGCTCTAATAGAGAGCGAGATAGCGGTCTCGTGGAAGAGGTAACATAAAGTAGATGTGACCTGGCCCAGGTCACCTGGGGACGTAGTACACAGTCCCAGGGTCCAACGTAGATAGCACGCCGGTGGCAGACAGAAGGGAAACCGGTCGTAGAGGTACGAGGTTGTTCGCGCGCGTACGCACGAATCTCACTCGCCCATTATTCGCTGCATGAAACGGTTGCAGCCCATCGGCTGAAATGGATGGAAGGGGAAGCTTGAACTCCCATTATACTCAATCCTATATCCATCCCAGGTGTTGTTGAGTCAACCAGTGCGGGTGCTACTACTAACAGAGGTCAGTGTCATAGACTTCCGAAGTCTGACTTCGTCGCCTAGAACTGCCAACCCTCGGTAAGTTGAACCATCGGTAGAGACAAGCAACAAACCAACCGGGACGAAGCTCCTTAGGAGGAATAGGAGCCACCTAGGATCAGCATGGACGACGTAGATGCCCTTGATGAACGGGTGGTAGTCGTACTTCTAACCGTAGGAAGAGCGTTAGCCTCGACTAATTGTGGACCCTCGTGGGCCGCAGCCGAACCGCCTTCTTTGAGAGGGGACCGAGAAGAGCTAGATGAACTACCTTGCTGTGGATCTAGAGGAAGGTCTTGACAACCACGTAGAGCAACGGAGCGTCGACGACTTCGGGTCGTAGAGAGTCTCTACTAGAGACCTTACCTTGGGCTTGTTGAAGAAGAATCTTGGACTGATCCGAGCCGTCGGTGCTATCCGGCATAGTAGACCAGCCACCGGCAGCGTCTTGATAGACTCGAACGCCCTTCTCAAGATGGTCATGGGCCAAACTCTGCAAGGCTCTGGCCGGAACCAAGTTCTTTAGCGAGGCATAGACAAAGCTAGCCTGATCGGGACCACCTTCAATAGAGTTCCTGATAGAGACCACCTTCCTAGCAGACCGCAAGCTTATGTAAGTTGAGATCGACGATACGCTATCGCCCGCTGTCACGAAATTTTGCACACAGTTGGCTGTCTGGCTTCAAGATTCATGTTGAAAGTGTTTCCTTTTGCTAGCCTTGCTTACGTTTTGATGTTGCTAATAACTTGTTATTGTAGCTATGACTCAATGGCCCCTGTAAGTGACTCTTGTTGAACCGGAGTATAATAGATTATAGGGAATGAAGACACTTATTGCGCAGCAAGCGACGCAGAGCGACGAGGAATCCGACGGTCTCATGTCCCGCCGGAAAAAGAGGACCCTGATGCACTATTCTTGTAGCACTAACAGAGAGGCGCGCCAATTTGACACCGTGAACCAAATACGAGACAGACAACAATAAATTGAGTCGTTCTGAGAAGTTTTGATCCGTCGGCTCGTCTCGCGTCATACTCAAATATGTCAGATTATCCATTGCGCGACTTAGCAAGGCGACCAAGCAGCAGTTTGAAGTAACATTTTTCCACGGCGGAAAAAATGTGGAAATTCCATCCAACACTCAACCGTAATCGAATCAGAGCTTTTCACGAAGCTGAACGGGGAGTCATGGGGCGCCCTCCGGTTTCCTCCTCCCGAATACAGCGAGACTCGGGCTAATCGATGAGCTTACGTCCGCCGAAACCACAACCGTGGCTTTTCACTGAGAAATTCTCGGAAGCCGCGAGGAAGAACAACCGTGGTTGTTTTTTTCAGTTCTTAAACAGGCAACTCGTTATCCCCAGAATCAAACAAAGGTTCATCATGCGAACTGTCGCAAAAAAATCTTTCCGGCGCGTACAGAAACGGGCGATGAAACGGTTGATCGATACATGAGTTTATACGTCTCTTCGAAATACATATGTTGTCTAAGTTTGATATCTAAATACTTCCTACCAGCAGTGAAATCTCAATTTTCGCGATTTGCATAACGAATTGGAACACCTTGTAGAATCTGCGTGGTGATTTCGTTCCAAGCAACTCTCCCAACTAAAATTACTATTCTTGCTTAGGCCCGCCGATTAATGTAACGAACTCGTTTGCAAATAATTATCCGAAAGGAATCAATTCACTAAACAGATCAGAAGCTGTCCTTCAGCAACCTAACTTGAGCAAACACATCACTCAAGTCGTTTGCCTGAGTTTTAGTCAGCTCAGCAGCACGCTTTTGAATGGCTTCATCGTCAACCCTCAGGAAGGGGTTACACAGCAGCTCGTCAGCCAACATAGACGGTACCTGATGCAAAACCAACTTCGTAAGCGTCATCATAAGTTATGATGACACGAGCTTCCGTCATTGGTAGTAGACGATGGGAATCATTCGTGACGAAGCCCTCTCTCCCTTCCCGAATTACCGTAGCCTCTCCTCTACTGCGCAAGTCGGTGATGACATCACTTGCCGTCTTCAAACACTCATTGGTGGGGTCCACATAACGGGCAAATTTTCTGAAAGAAAATTTTTCCCGAAAAAAAGTACTAAACACCCGTCAGTATCAACAGACGTCCTCTCGCTATTGATCTACTGATCAATCGCAGTTATCAGAAAGTGAGAAGTTAATAGTCCTGGTGAGGCAGTCTCAGAGCCATCCACCTGTTGACCCGACTGATCTTCAGAGACAAGCAAGCACTGGTCCTTCAACGATGATTGAAGAATAGGAATAAACCACCGAGGCGACACACGACGAACTAGCTTACGCGTTCGATTGTGAATATTCATGAGCGCAGAACATAACGGTATCCTTCGGCAAGCCGCGTATCTTCTGCAAGGTCGACCAGAACTGGCCTTTGGTACCTGCGGGATACAATTTCGTGGCGCGCGGTAAAACCATTAAAGGAATTATCACCTTCAAACATGCGGCCGCAGCCGAGCACAAATAGGGTATCTCCGCAAAAGAAGGCGTTGGCCTCGGGGAAGTGGTATCCTGAGGTTGACTCTCGTAAGATACGGAACAGGTCAGGGTGCGCCCCTCCCTACCAACATGGCCTCGGGTATGGCCAGGCAGGTCGTATACCTTCACCGTTAAATCTCCAAATTTGAACTCGTCGCCTCCCTCAACCGCCTTATCCAGTCCTGAGAGAGAAGAAGAAATCTATGCGTAAGGTTATAGGTGAGAATCCTGTTCACATGCATGCCTCACAGAGGTTAACCCAGGGCGAGCATACTCAACCACAAGATACCTCCGACTGTATACAAAAACGCTGTAACTTTGAGAACTACACGAAAGAGAACTACGAAGATTCCAACTTCGGAATGTCCGCCGGTTGAACGCCTCACGGGTGGATCGAACCCGGGTCGCACGGCCGCCAGCAGGCTCACCATCTATTTGGCCATCACGCCCGGGTCCAATGACTCTGCAATGAGTCGCCGCTTTGATCTCCTTGTTACCACCAGTGTGGTCCCAATGGTGGTGAGTGTTGAGGATAAAGTCAACACTAAAAGGAAATATATTTTCGAGCGCACCCGCGAACTGTGAGGCTCGGAAGCCTTCAAGGTCGAACATTCGTCCGAGAATGGCCCGAGGTTAATCAGACAGATACCATAAATCGCCCGAATCTCACATCTCGTGTGCCCTGCCACCCGGATATCAACTTGCAGCAATTCTGGGAGACGTAATATTTGCAATAGTCGAAAAGAACAGATAAACCGCAAACGATTATCGACCCGCGCTGAACGGAACTAAGACGTTGCACGCAGCAGTTCCGAAAACTCGGGAAAATGTGGTATGAGGAAAAACGAAAACCTCAAGTTGAGTTTAACCGTGATGGTGTTGAGGTCCTCGACACCATCACGGCTAAACTGCACGTAGGATGCCTCGACCACAAATTGGAATCTTTCTACCCGTCGTTAGCAGGGATCGACTTAAGATACCAATTCCATCAGAGATCATCCCACCCATGCACTACCGTCCATCATAATTCGCCTTCAGTTCTCTCAGGAGCGGCCCGGCCTCAGGAGTGTCTACCAAACCGATGGTTCCGGTCTGAGCAAGAACAAACAGAAATTTTCGGCGGAAAAATCTTGCAAATTTCCCAGGTAAATCTTCCGAAAAACTCCACGAAACTCGCAAGATATTACCTTAGGGCAGCGAAGAATCCAACCATAGTTGTCCTTTAGACAGGGTACGCGTCTAATTTCGAGGCGCGGTGACGGAATCTTCGCTGAAAAAAGTACACAGACGATGGAAAATCCCCATTCAATAAATTAATTATGCCAATCAGAAGCCCTTCTACAGCTCGATTTTTCACACGGAACTGCGGCTCCAGAGTCAATTCTGAGAATTGATCCAGAGTTCTGGCCTTCAAGAAATTCTGTCGCAGTACATTGTAGTTTCATCCGTGATACGTGAAGCGCCGTTTTTCGGAGAGGGGAAACCGCGAAAATCGCGCTGTTGCTGGCTCAGCGCTTTCCACATTCCAAGATCGATCTGGAAAGCAAAATGTGTCTTTGAGTACTCCGAGAGTGCCTCAGTTATGCCTCACGATCGGCAAAATAATTGAAAAAAGAAATTTCGGAGTTGAATTTTCGACGCTATCGAACTTGACTGGTCTTCTGAGTTTCGTCGCTCAACATTCATTCAGCGGACATCCAAGCTGGTGGTTACGCGAGGAGTTCACGAAATAAAAGATACTCAGAGTTTATAATTAACGATGGGGCTGATTGTTGATCGAATTTTATGTATTATGAATAACTAGTATCAATTTATTTGAAACTTACTAGGGTCGACCTAAGATACCCCAAACCTTACCAAGAGCAGCATCTCCGTATAAGAACTTTCGACCAGCGCTTTGCATCATTAATAAAAGATTCAACTCAGCTGATACTCATATCGACCCACCTTCAACCTAAGATTCCTCGGCGGTATCGATGTCCAACAACAGCGTCACAATCAATAATTTCGTGGCGCGTGACGTTTTTTCGACGCTAGTGCTTTCGAACAACACTACACCGTGGCTTTGTGTATCCTCAAGTCGTCAGAAATAGTTTGTCGAGAAATCACGTATCGTTAAACGTATCGGGAGACGGGAGTGCTTGCCCGGGAATTTTCAGATTTTTTCGTGAATTTTCAGAATTTTCCGTAAATTTTCTTTCGTATTTTCTCCATATATCTTGCGTTCTGCCATCAACTAAAACTAAAACTTGAGGAAATGTTCGATAAACTGATCGTGAAACTAAAAATCCATTCTAGGGCCGAATTCCGCGGGTAAAAATCAATTCCAGAATCGATTTTTTTCAGAATTATTCACCGAGATTTTCAGGGATATTTACAATTTTTATGATTCTCTCAACCCCTGTTGGCACTCCGGAATCCTCGGTTTCGACTCGGGCCTCTCTCGCCGAGTCACTGCTGCCCATCACCTCTAAGGAGCATCACGAAGATCCGACTGATTTCTCTGGCGTTGGACCAGCGTAAGTTTCGGCTTTTTTCCCGAAAATTTCCGAAAATTTCCGAAAATTCTCGGAAATTTTTCGGAAATTTTCATTTTTTGGTGTGAAAACCTTAGAATTTCCTTTTTCTAGTCACTCGATGGTATTGGTCCCTGAGGAAACAGAAATGGTGAAGTTGAATCGTGTAGGGTGCGGCAGTCATCGGAAATATACATGACAATTTTTCCCAGAAATTCAAGTTTTCGAAAATTTTTCGTAAAATTTTCCGAGCCGCTTATTCGCAGAATTGATCAACGCGAAAATGTTTTTCATTTTATCAGTTTTTCATTCTCACGGAACCGTTTTTCAGATACTCGGTTATGGCAAAGACGTTGGTTGGCAGCGGAATGATGGGTATGGCCTTTGCTGCTACGCAATTCGGTGAGTTTGGGTTTGACGGAATTTTATCCTCTTCAAGGGAAAGTCCTAATCTCTCAATGAATTGGATGGGCTCGTTCGATTGGTGATAGTTTTTTTGCGATTTTTGGAGAATTTGGCGTCATGATTTTTCTCGCGGTTCGACCTCATTTTTGAGAGGAATTCGAGAAATGGTTTAAATTTTCCCAAAAATCAACCTCTTTCACCGGCCTTTTTTCTCATCGAATCTGGCGCGACCACTGTGAGTTTATTCGACCGTAAAATTTTTCCGAATTTTCCCTTTTTTCAGGTGTAATTTTCGCCGCCGTTTTTTGTATCTTCGCGGGAGTGGCCAGTTGGTTCTCCCTCTACCTCATGTCCTACATCGCGCAAGGTTACGATTCGAAGACATACGGTATGATGTCCTTCTTCAACGTCACCAGCCTGGTCAACCCCAGGATACGCTGGTAGGGCTGATTCGCTGGCTCACTTGCTCTCTTGCAATTCCTCAACGCCTTGTGGTTGACAGAAATACGCGGAGCTGGAATTCACTAGGAATATGTGTTGAACGGAGTTCGACGGTCAGGAATCCTGACTCAGGATTGGAAATCGGCTTTCGCGTGATTTTTTTTCTGCGGGATTTTTTTGTTCATGGAAAATTCGGACAGGCTGAGAATATCCGTGGTACCCATGAAAGTTAACATATTTTCGGCCTGGAAGTTTCTTCTGGACATTTTTTAAGAAAAATTTCTTTAGCTTTCGGAATCAGTATATTTTTTGGCCAAAAACTCATAACAAAATTCGCCAAATCGCATTCTTGAACCGAAAATTTTGGTACAGTTATCAATCGGATGATTTTTCCATTTTTGATTCGAAAACGAAAATTTATCCGTGGACAGTCTCCGCTGGAGACTATTGCCTTTTGCGATCACCTTTCGACACATTTTTCTCAAATCCAATTTCCCGTTTCTCAGGTTGGTGGACTTATCGGTGGTTGTTAAAGGCCTGGGTGCATCAGTCGGTTTTCTTCTCATCGCCGGTACTCTATTCGCTGCGATTATCGAAGATACCCACCCTACTGGGTTGGCTCCTGAAACTCTGAAACGGCTGGTCATCGTCGCAGTTGTGGTGATACTCTCTCCTGTTATTTATGCTCATCGTTTGACGACAACAAGGTGAGAAGGGAAATTTACGGGAAATTTTACGATTTTTCGGAAAAAAATCGACATGGAGGCGGATTTTTTGTGAATCGAAATTTTATTCTTGTCTTTCTGATTCAGAACTGTTCTTCGATTTCACCCAGTCGGAAAAATTTTCCCCTAGCGTAATCATCGTTTATTTCATTCGTAGGTTCACCAACGCCTTCGGTCTGGTGTCACTTGGATATCTTGCAATCTTGGCAATCCTCTACGCTCGGCCATCCCTAGACTCTGCGTCCCTATGGCCCGTATCTTTGGTGGGCATGCTTGCAAGATTCCCGGTCTTCATGTTCGCTTTCCTCTGCCATCACAATTTTTTCCAAGTCGCCGAGGAAATGCCGAAAGTTTCGATTCGGAAATTGAATTTTGTGAGCGTCAGCGCGGTGACCACCGGTTTGGTTATATTCTTACCGACGATGATCCTGCCCTATATGACGTATGGTGAGGATGTTGGAGGTAATCGATCATCAGGGCGCGCGCTTTTTTGAATGGCGGTGTTGTCATTTTTCAGCGAATTTCCTGACGTCGATGCCGGTGAGTGATGTTCCGATAAAGATCGCTTACGTTGCGGCAGCGCTTTCGGTAGGTCGAAGCGCGTGTTTGGCGAAGGAAAAAGATATTCTTGTGCGTGCGTTAGGGGAATCTTGTTGAGTGAGGTCGTGTGATTATATTTCCGGTTGTAGAGAAGAATCTTTTTGACTTAGGTTGAGCATGCTTGTGGCGAGTAAAAAGATTCCTTTTTCAGGTGAGCTTCTCGCTGCCGTTGACGATTCATCCGAGCCGACGAAGCGTCGAACTTTTGATTTACCACGGGAAGCCTCCGACTTGCGATAAGGCCGAGAGCAGACTCAGGTGAGTAATCGAAAGGTCCCTGGTTCGAACCCCGGTGACGGCATTTTCAGATTTATTACGACTACGGTTATGCTGCTATGTGTGGTGCTACTCTCATTCGTCGTTACGTCGTTGGGCACGGTATTTGAGTTTGTGGGGCTGATCTGCGGCAACCTGCTGTGCTTTGTGATGCCCAGCTACCTGTATTGCAAGGTCTTCTATTCAGACAGGCACACAATGGCGGGATGGAAACGATGGTAATATTTGAAGCGGGAGGTCGTGGGTTCTATCCTGGCTTGGATATTCTCGGCATTTTAATGCGCGCTGGAAAAATTTTTGCTCTATTTGCGGGTTTGGCGTTTTATTTTTCCGGTACCGCTTTCGTTTTTTGTTTCGAATGAAATTAACTACACAAATTTCTTACTTTTGTGTTTCGGTTGCCACGTTTCAAAGTTAGCGGAGGTCCCTGGTTCCGATCCTTGGGAGGGGTAATTTTACTGCATTTTTCAAGGTACTGGAGCGCCTTTATGTTCGTGTGCTCCCTGCTACTCTACCCCGTCAGTCTCACTGCTATCATCTACAGAAACTATCAACGGAAATAATTAAACTTTTATAATTTTCCAGAAAAAGTTGCTATTCATCCGATCGAAAAGAGTGACAGAAAAATTCTCGTCTCGTATTTTTTCATGAAAAATTTTGGAAATATTTATTTTGTTCTAATTTTTCTCTGTTGTGAGTCGGGGATTGTCTCCAGCCAGTCCACTGGGGAGATGTTCGATTCAGCGAATATTGTCTATCCGCATTCTACTGTCATCGGCTTCTCGGTGGAGAGCGTTCAATGGTCGTTTCATTTTCGTAGGGGCCTTTGGTTGGTTCAATGGTTGGGGGAGGGGCCGAGCGCTGAGGTTGGGGAAGAATCTGTTCTCAAGGGCAGTTGCACGGTAGCGCCTGGCTCGATCCTCGCTGAGAGAAGTGGCGAATGCAGCTTGTACAGTACGAGGGTTTTATCGGTATTGCATAGAGAGGGGAAAGCACTGATGGCAAAAGTTGGAGAAAGTTTTTGAAGGCCACTATTGTGTATTATTGTCGTGACAGCCGGCGGTAACCTTTGTGCTGAGAGACATGGCGATTGTACCTCATGTACAGCATGCTGTATAAAGGGAAGCTTCCAGCTGCTCCAGTTTTCTCTGTTGACATCGCCGTATCCTGCCGAAGTTCATAAGGTTTAGTTCTTTCCTCGACGTTGCTATGGCCTCCTCAGCGTTGAAAGCAGCTCAGGAGACCGTTCGTTGGTGCTCTTGGACGAGCTAGCGAAGAAGTAGTACTGAGATGGGAATTCTCTGCCTTCTCCTACCGCCTGCTCTTCTCTGCAATTCTGAGCATTCTCTTCCTGGCATAGAAGGGCGCAGCAGAAGTCACTGTCAAAGTGGACCAGAGACGTTGGTGGAGAGGAATTTTCCCTAGTTGATGTGGACTGCGGGTAGAAGATGATAAGGCGTAAAACTGCTGATTTTACTTTTCTCGCTCTGCGCGAGAATATTTTCCCGGATTTCTCCGGTCGATATGGTAAAGGAACTCCGTACCAGACGATTCCGGTACTTTTGTAATTTTATTAGACAGACCTCGATCAGAATCGGCAAGTTGCAGAGGGGCAGTTGTCGTCCTTACTGCAGGACTGCATGCCGGCAGAGACGGGTCACCGCTCGGGCTGGATCTAGGCGACAGGTGGGTCTGATCTCTCTCAGCGCGAAAATATACTTTTTCTTACACGTGGATTTACGATTTGAGCTCGTGAGGTCTAGCAGCCAGTTAAGGTCGTATTGTTGTTGTACCTCCAGAATCACCATGCAGGGCTGATCGACTGGGTTAAGAGGGAAGGGAAGAGGAGCGATACCTTTTTGTTAGCTTCAGAGAGACAGAAGAATGAAGACACGCTGGCACATCAGAATTAGGTGCTTCTTGCGCAGCGTTCAGCGTGAGAACTTTTGTGGACTGGTCGTAAGTTTTACGGTCCAGGACTGGAAAAATCGGCGCGGGAGTCGCACCCCTCAGGGAAAATCAGGGAGATTTCTCTTAGTTATTTTTCCCAGGTACCAATTTCGCCAATTTTCACCGGCGGTCGTTGGACTGATTAAGTGACTATAATGGTGTTGTATCTTGCAGCGGCTGTGAAGAGGATGCGACGATTGGGGAAGAGTAGTAGTCGCGGGTGGAATTGAACTGATACACGAAGATATTCTTCTCGAAGTGTCGTTACGCAGGAGCACTGGCCGCTCGGGCAATAGTAGGCCACGTCCTACTCAAAAGAGAGCCAGCTTCTCTCACCAATAACAGTGACAGATGAAAACTGGCTTTTAAACTGGATTAGCAGTACTGCGGATTTTCCTCCGCGATAGTGATAGGTTTCTCCTACGGTACATGTATCATCATAAACTTTACGGTTGAGTTATCGTTTTTGTGAAAATAACCACTCACGCTTGATTTGCGGTGGAGAAACGTTGAGAAATCGTCGTACTGTTATTGACCAAATCTGTTTCCAGGAATTTTTCGTCCAGATATTTCAGAACTTTGTCGTTGAAGAAACGGAACGGGCGCCTGAGCCCACTCAGTGCGACCGACCGAATGAAGCAATTGACGTTGCAAGTAAAAATTTTGCAATCGCAATTTTTGTTGCCGAATCGCCGTCCTTGCAGGTTGTTTTACCGTTTTTCGTCACGCGCCCGGAAATTGCCAGGTCGTTTTGGACTTTGTTTTCTCTGGGAGATATTCGAAGATTGGTGGGGTGGAGAAATTTTCAGGTAAGTATTTTTGTGGCGCGCGGTCGCGGAGTAGATTTCGGCAATTTGCCGTTACGCTGAGAAAACGGGTGTGAATGTTGCTTGCACAGTCCGATGTGTAGGGAAATTCCAATTGATTCTACTGGGGAGCCCTGTGGAGGTTGATGGAGAAGGACGCGCGC